>JACMIF010000104.1:8025-22359 GCA_014805445.1 Diplogasteroides magnus | reverse complement strand
AATTATCAGTGGTCTTCACGGCAACTATGAACTTTGAAAGCCTTCTGTTTGCTGTGTTGCAGGAATGGGGCAGCTAAGCTAAGCATAAGTGTTGGCCAAAGTTAGCCAACAACTATGCACTACACAATTACTGTCTAGCGTTTACTGGGATTTTTTTGCATCGGGATAACAAAAGTGGTCAAGACTTTCTCCCCAACCTAATACATTCTATCGCTTCTTACAAGATACGACAAATGAAATCGTCGTTTAAATAATGCTTGCAAATTTTACATCCTAGACTGTTCCACTACAGTCATTTCCTCTGCAAATTTTTGTTTAGCATCGTGTTCGCTAAACGCAGTAAGTATCTACGAGAGTCGCTCTAATGACGGGCGGCTGCCAATATTACGCAATCAAGAGTCTCTGGGGGATGCGTGGGGGTCGAAAATCATATCATCTCCAATTTGGGGCTCTGATCGCGTGGAAATGTTAGTTGTAACCACCCAATGCTCGTCGGAGCTGTCGTCTATGCGCTTCAGAGACGGTGACGTGATACAATTCCCATAAGCCTCAGTCTAGTATCTACATTCCATCTCGAAAATGTCCATCTTTGTAATCTGTCGTCTCCCTTTAACAATAGTCTCTCGCCGATAGGAGATGGCCACGAGTGAGCTGTGATACCAGTCATCATGTTTGTTGTTATTATCGACTTCCCTTCATGATTTAATCCCGGCACATGTGCCAGAACGCTGTTCAGCCCAAATTTGCTTGCTTGTCAGCTGTAAGCTTCGCGTGTTGTCGTAGCCGGATCGCTGGACCACAGTAGGATTTCTAAATCAGTAATAAAGTTCATTTCTCATTCGTCCAATCCCCTCGGAGCGGTTGTCTATCGAACGCTGAGACAATCGCTCCAAGTGGATCAGACGAATGAGAAATGCACTTTACTACTGATTTAGGAGCCCTAGACCACATTGCGCTGTTATTGTCGAACGAAACCACCAGGCATTGAGCTTCTCAGTTCTTCCTATCTAGAAGAACATCCAGATTCTCAAACCGATGCCGCGTCTAGGTAAATATCTATTTCACTATTTTGCAAACAAACTAGCATTCGACCGAATCTCTTTTTTTTGTCTGCCAACTATCTTTTCCTTCTTCGTTTCTCTATTTTCTGCGTTCAATGTTTTATAAAATTGCACGATTTAAATACAATGTAACTGAGAAGCCTAAACTGCGATAGACACCTGAAAAGTCTTATTATTGTGGTAAACGGAGTTGAAAGTCAGCCTCTATATCTTGAGCGTGAAACGTATTCAAAATCATAGCTGATGATTAAAGAAACGACGAAATAGCACGCAAATTTGAGAGTGTACAGTCGTCAGCCAGATGGAGTGTGTGTACTCGGTATATGTATCAAGTTGGTTTTCCACAATAATATTCACCCCTCCGAATTCAATCCTTCCAGAAATGTTTTCCAATGTCTTCTCAATCTATCGTGCTCAGTCCTCTTTATCCTTGGTCTTCCCATCAATCATTCACCATTTCCTTTTCCTTTTTACTCGCTCAGTTGTTTGCCATTCCCAAATAGTCTGCCATTCTGGAAAAAAACGGACCGTTAAAGAGTCGAAGAAAACGGATATTCAAGACAATGGCTGGAGGTCCATGAAAAATTCAGTAAAAATGCAGTAAAAAAATGCAGTCAGTTAGTTATCTATTAGCAGAAGATATTAGGGATTCTAAAACGGTAATAAAGTGCATATCTCTTTCGTCTATTTTCCGCGGAGCGGTTGTCTCTACTTTCGATAGACAACAGCTCCGAGTGGATAAGACGAATGAGGAATGAACTTTATTACCGTTTTAGAAACCCTAGTAGATATAGCACAGTGCACATTAAGAGTCGCTCGGAACAAGCCAGTCACGCCTTACAAACTCGATGGAGAGTATTCAGCTTTGATGTCCGTCCACGGATTTAGAGTCATCTTTCTGCTGGCTTCGGAAGTCTTAGGCTTGGACAAGTAAACATCTACGATGTCTTATTAGTCTGTTTGATCCTCGCTAATCTCTTGTATGTGGTCTGCTCTCAACCTCAATTACTAGTGTTTTGGAGTGTTGCATTCACATGTCTAACTGCAGATCACCCCCCCCCTCCTTTCCCTCCTCGGAGCAGCGCACCCATCTAGGGAAAGGATCGCATTATAGTTGGCAGTTTTCGTACTTTATCGGTTATGTTTCACAAATGGTATATATTCAAATATATAGTAGCACTGAAACATAACCCATAAAGTAGCCAAACTGCCAACCGGGGACCGCACAGTAGAGCCAATCACTCAAAAGTCTTCCTCACTGGTATTACTACTGCCTCCTCAACTTTCTCGCGGCTTATAATCTCTTCTTGCATGAAGATGATTGAGCGCGGCTTCTTCACTCATATTTGCTCCCTCAGCCTCCTTCTCGTCTCGGTCTCTGCGTGGCAGTCCCATCTCTTAGGCTGCGTGGCAGCCCGCATTTCAATCCCATTCCCGGGGCGCAACATGATCCCCCTCTCCTACCAGTATTAAGAACGTTGTGCCTTCTGGGCGAAGTCTCTAGCACTCGGCGTCTATCGCCTCTGCACACTCTCTCGTCCATCTACCAGAGAAGAGAGAGAGGGAGACCTGTTCTTCCGGTCCACTGTTCACCATACAAAGGACCGCTGGCTGCGTGGCTGCCCAGATAGCCGCGTGACTCCTCCGACTGCTACGTAGCAGTCCCATGGATCCGAAGCCGATGGAGTGCAGGGAGGTCGTGGTGGACGTCGAGCAGCTCGAGGACTGTCCGTGCTGCAGGGAGGCAACCGCGGTAGTTGGAGGTGGGTCAGGATGGGCAGGGGGGCTGTCACGCAGCTTGACTATGACGGTTTGGCAGCCCTTTTTTCGGGAGCCTGATGGGTGAGTGACTGCTACATGCGGAGACCAACACAACAGGAAGTGTCTTTTGTGTGGAAGGGTCTCTGACCGTCCAGACTCTCTCAAATTCTCTCGTTCTCTCGTCCTTTGATGTATGTTGTTGACTTTTGTACCTTCACAGGCCAACTATACAAGTAGCCCGGCATGACTGCCTCTGTAGTTCCTGGCTATGGCTATTTTTCTCTGTATGAAGACTTGTATATAGTAGAGTCTATAATAATCTACAGATGACAGATTGGGCTGTATTCACTTGACTATGTGTATGTCCGAGTGGCCAACTCCTTCTTCCCCCTCCCCCTCCTCCCCCTTCCCTCCTTCATCCTTGATGTGCCCCTCTTTTGACTGCGCCTTTTGTGGGGTCTGTGGTGGTTGTTTATTTCGTGGTCCTCCTCTCCAGATTTGACTCCCCTTTCCCTGCCCCTGCTCCTTTCTGTAGTCCGCACATGCATAATATGCGCGGACCCATACTATATGGAGGGTCAGTGGCGCCAATATTTAACAGCGGTACTCTGGGAAAAGGCGCATATTTTTCACTCCGATAATAGCTCGGTCTTTTCTTTGAAATCTGAGACGCCCAAAAAGTGTGAAATGAGCCTCAAAGTGTGAGTAGACACAACACTGCACTAACCCCCTTCTCAATTTTCGATGATTTTTCGATCCCCCGTCATTCAACTTCCCTCGAAGCTCCAGTTTCAGCGCAACCTTTGCTCTAGTTTTGCACAATAATAGCCTAGAATAGTTCTGACATTGAGATAGCATTTTATGAAGCGCCTTGCTCTATTTTTTAATTCCTTGCGGGAATTACATGACAGTGCATATCTTGAATCAATCACACACAAAATAATAACTACCGTTCCGGCGGGAAATCGGCAGAAATACTACCGCTCAGTGGCAGTTTCAAAATGAAAACTACCACCGGTAGTATTTCTGCCGATTCCCCGCCGAAACGGTAGTTATTTTCCTGAGTGCATTCAGTTAACTTTGTTGCTACATTAAGGCGTACACTGCGGATCGTGTCTAAATCCTCTCCACCAAGGTTTAAAAAAGGGTACAGAAACGTTGATTTCTCATTCGCCTAATCTCGTTCGCTTGTTTGCGCTAGCAAGGAGTGTTAGAGATTAGTCGAATGAGAAATGTACTTTATAAAGCGTTTTAGAAACCCTACTATGCTCCCCCTGATTAGGGATCGCTTTTTGGAAATAAAGTATAAGTGCTTCCTTTCTGCGCATTGGTGCCTTATTCTCTCTCGCTCATCATAGACGACCGGTCGGAATTAGGTGCTCTAAAACGATGATAATGTGCAATTCTCATTTGTCTAATCTTCGCGGAGCGTTTTTCTCTATTTACGAGGGATAAAGTATAAGTGCTTCCTTTCTGCCTTATTCTCTCTCGCTCACCGCTCCGAGCGCATTAAACGAATGAGAAATGCACTTTATTACAGTTTCATATCCCCTTGACGGAATGAGAAGACAGAGAGTTATGTTGCAATTTTTTTTCGTAACTCGATCCCTACTTCCTAATCGCTCCGACATCTCGCTTCTCACTTCTCAGTGAGAAGTGATGCGAGCCTCGTCCACTTTTTGCTTGGTCATCATTACACAATCGCATCCCGATGACCCTCCCTGCGCCCTCATTAGCCTGCTTAGCAGTCATAGCACTCCTCGTCCTGCGTAAATGTCCTTTCTTCTCATTTGTTTACACGAACCTTCCATGAAGAGGTTCTAAATCGGTAAATTTGTCGTCATTCTTTTCCGCTGCGCTGTGGTCTGATGGACAACCACGGGCAGGAGAATAATGACGACAATTTGACCGATTTAGAGCCTATAGTAGCTGCCGTTTCCTGGGACATCTTGATTGATTGATTAGCCATCACCCATCTTCTGCAACATTTTCTCACCTCACGAAAGCAGCTGGCGCTGGCCACACAATTACCTTCCTTCTGCACGTCTGAACCGTTGAGATATTTAGGCCATAATCGTGAAATTGAAGTCGTGGACCTATGTTTCCATGGCAAAGGTTATTTTTTCATATTACGAATTCCCCGAAGCAGTGTTCGTGTATAAATCTTCAACGTCATTTGGCTGATGTTGAAATATAATAGGTTCCTGGAATTCTCTTACTTTGCATGCATTTCACTTCGCAACAGCATCCAAAAATGCCCTATTCTCGGAAACCAATTTTCAAACGTCCAAACGCCACAATTATTATTTTTTCCGCACCGAATAAACTTGCAGCAGCAGCAGACAGCAAATGGTCATAGCTATAATATTCCCCGACCCCTTATAAAAATAAGCCTGACTTACGATGTTTACGCGAGGCGGGCGGGCGGGCGTGGTAACCACAGTAAATCTCCGTGATCCCCCTTCGTCGTCGACAAAAATTTATTCTACTCGATTTATCTGTGCTGCTTGAGCGACTCTTACCGCTGTGTGTTGCTTATGCCTTCGCTCTCCTTTTTGTGTTGTTTTGGACATGGTACTACCCCCCTCCACCGGGGTCTTTGCTGACTTTTCTTCCACGTATATACTGTCCGGCATTCAAGCGCTCACTTTCCACTCTCTTTAGCGCTCACTATTCACCGTAAGACGGAAGTTAAACGGCAGAAAACACGTGAGCAATGAAACCCAAAAGTCGCTTGTTTTCGAGACGGCCGTGGTCGTCGGTTTCGGCGGGACATGAATGGCCCAAAGAAACCGGTTGACAGCAGTAGAATGGACTGTTTTGACACTGCTAGCTACCCCGTTTCCCCTTATGGGTATCATTCATGCGTTTTCTTCTTGTGCCTCTAAATCAGAAACCCTCCTCCCTGGATGGATCTTGTTTCAATTTCTCGTCTACTAGACATGCGTATTTAGATGGCTCGCTGAGATACTGCCGCCGTAGTAATCTACTCGTTAAAGCCCGAGCTTTCATCAAAGCGTGACCTCTTGAACTAGAAATATTATGCAAATAACGGTGTTCGCAGTGCAAAAGGTCACGCTTTGATGAAAGCTCGAGCTTAAACGGGCAGCGTTAATACGGCGGCTGCACTCTTGCAGAAGTAGTAATGATGCTGCTCAGTCAACCTCCAGCTCTCAAAATACCTCTAAATCACCTTAATTGTCATATTTCAACCTTGTTTTACCTGGAAAAATTGCAAATCCACCCCGGAAGTCTCTTTTAGCCCCTTCTTCCTGGGTATCAAAGCTCATATCTATCTACCTGCGCCAGTCGCGTTTGCTTTATGACACGTCGTTTGGCCTTCGTTTTCACATCCTTTTCCCTCTGATTCTCCCGGTTCTCGGCGCTATTTCGGGTCCTTAACCACTACTGCCAATGACCACCGCACATAAATATGTATTATCCTTGCTCATCCCGCCTGGCTTACGACAAAAGACAAGCACCTCATCCTGGGACACTGCACAATAGCGTTGGCGGTCCATGCTATTCTAACCTCCCCATTCTCCTCCGAACGGTTGTCTATGGGTTTGAGAGACGACCGCTCGGAGAGAATGCGGAGGTTAGCATTGCACGGATCCGCCCACACTACTACCTACTGCACAATGACCACAATGGAATTAGCCTCATCCTTCGTCCACAATCCTGCTTCGGATGCAAATATAATCGTGTTCCTCTCCATTAATAAATGCCGTCCTGTTTTTTGGAATGACCACTGTCCACAAATTCCCCTTCTTTCCGGTCACTCTTCTTTCTTTAGCGCTCGTATCTAGCTGAACAATCCGTTCAGGAGACAAAGAAAGATTGGCAACGGGCCAAATTTTATGATCCTCTTTGGCGTTCAGATTGAATTGAGCTGTCTTGGGTCGTGGACTAATTCATTTATTTGGCCTCGCTCCTGTCTCACCCCATCCTTTCTTTAGAAGAAGCTAAAGCCGGCCGGCACCCGTCGTGCTAGGACCAAATTAGCACACACATCCAAATGGCTGCCCCTGGTCCTGAACGGATGATGCTGCTAAAACGCGCAATTTTCCAAAGTTGACCTTTTTATGAAATGTGTTACAATTTAGTGGGCATAGCTTGAGCTTCGTCAATTTTAATACAGCCACCTAGAGGAACAGCCTTTGCGATTTTTTGCAGCGCTTTTCCATGGGTGGAGATTATGGTTGGCAAAATGACTATTTTCCATTATGTGTTTCATAGTTCCTATAATATGATAGCATCTTTATGGAACTTTGAAACATGTCCAAAGAGTCAGTCTGCCAACCATAGTAGAGATCATCGGAGTTCCTCCTTCGCACATGGTCCGGGGTTGCGCAAATCGCATCCTATTACTGGGGGAAGGCTCGTTGTTAGGATTCCCTTATCAAAACAATTAGTGCATTTTTCATTCGTCTAACTTCCCCGGAGCCGTGGTTTCTTCATGCTATAGACAGCCGCCCCGTGGAGGCTAGACAAATGACAAATGCACTTGCTTTGATAAGAGACCCGTAGTCGTTGTCCCCCGCGGGTGAAGACGGCATGAGAAGTTGCAAGAAGGGAGTGAAGGCGATAATGGATAGGTAGCCTTGACCATAGCGCCACGATAACTGCAACAAACAGTTCCGCTCTTTGATTATTCCTATTGCGTTTCAAAAACGACGAGGTCCGAATGAGACAATATTTCATTCCGGTCATAGAGGGATTGAAGCATAGTTCGCAGTTTGACTATTTTATGGTTATGTTTCAATGCCGTGCTATGTTAGTGGGAGGAAGGGTCGTTCTCCCCCGCGAGTGAAGAGGACATCAGAAGTTGCATGCAAGAATGAAGGGAAGGAAGGCGATAATGGATTTTAGAAGAGGGGAGAGAAAGAGAAGAAGGGAAAGAAGAAGCAGCAGCAATGAAATGGGCCCTCTGAAACTTCTTGTTGACGGGGCAAAAAGGCAAAAAGACGCAAGTCCTCATTTCCTTGCGCCTCTCAATTCAGTCACTAAACGGCACATGTCCTCTTTAGCGGAGGAGGGTTCACAGTTCCACACTTTAGATGTTTATGCTTTACGTTCATGGACGCACCCTGATCCGCTTGGCCAAAGTGTCGAGAAACCTTACAACTTCGATAACTTGTTAAATAGTGGGATCCATGACTAAATAATCGCAAAATTTTCTAGTCACGACGTTTGAGACGTTTCTGCCGTTGAATATTCGATTTTCTATTTATTATATGTAATATCCGCACGCTTTACAAAAATCCCCGTGCCTTTATATTTTAATTTTCGCCCCATTTTTGGGAAAACTAAAATTGATGCTCTCAAATTCGTGAAAAAATGGCATTTTGCGTGGGAACAGTTGCGTTTTTGATTCCTCCTCGTCGGCGATTCTCCCTTTGCGCCCCTTCCAGCCTGGAGACTTACCAAAGATGTGTCTCTTTAATGCATAGCAAGGAGTGTGCTCTTCCCTCATCTTTCTTTCTCTGCTCTCTCCTCTTCTTCCACACTCTCTCGCCCACACTCTCACGCGCCTACATTGTCTCTGACACAAGGAAGAAGAGCTGCTTTGTCTCTGCCACTCTGGCCTCTCTCCAATCGCACACTCTATCGTCCAGTCTCTCCATCTTTTGCCCCTCTCGACCTCGTATTGTCTCTCTCCCCACCCTTAAAGATGACGATCGTGCTTGACAAAAAATTCCACACTGAGGAACAAGCGTCTCGTTAATAAGGTGTCTCATGATGCATTCGTCATTTCTCCACTCTCAGCGGTGCTGTTTTCTATAAAATGCAGGCACGACCGCTTCTAGGAGAGTAAAGACATGACGATTGCACTAAATGCCTCGCAAGCGACACCCTATCTACTCGTTTATCTTCCGTATATTTTCTGAGACATCTGTGCACACTGCTCTTTAGAAGCCCTATAAGAGACACTATCTGACTGGAGTGAGATAATGGAGACAGGCTTGGCACAGCAAAAAATGAACCCTATTTGAAACTTTTGTCACTGACTAAGTCGAGCATGCTGAGTTCAAAAATTCACATCTCAATGTCTGAAAATGAGTTTGAGAGGTAGGAAAAATCGGCAAAGTTCGTACTCGGAAAATCTAACTTTTCTCCTAGGTGTCCAAACCCCATAAAAGTATAGTGATTCTTGATCGTCTCGACGAGATAAGCATTTTTGTAGTTGAGACCGGCCCATGAAACTCAAAACCTGCAAAGTTATAGACATTTGTTTCAGAAAAATGGCCGTCCTGAAATTTTTTTTTATCATTTCACACACTTTTTTTATCATTTCAATAGATTCTCAATGAAACTCTACATCTGGGGTGAAAATTTCATCATGGTTTTCCGGGGCCCTACTTCTTCAAATTTAGCTTGGAAAGGGGCCAACTCGCATGTTATGCACATTTTCGACTCTAGTTAGAGATTCATAACTCGACTATACATCGATTTCAGACAAAGTACCTGAACAAAAGTTTCTTCTATCGATCCCAGCTATCGATTCCGCATATCAAAAGTGGGGGTCATCTCAACGTATCTCGGTCGGTTTTGAACATAGCCGCTGGAGCAAAAATGGTCGAAAAGCAACCTCCGATGACCTATGGGTTTTAGTGGTAAACTTTTAATAGAATTTTTTGGGAAATATTTTGGCGCCAACCGGGGCTTCTAAAATTGATTTTGAACCGAGTTATGATGATTCTAATGATTTTAACGGGAATTATTAAAATATGCTTAGAAAAATCATAACTCGGTTCAAAATCAATTTTAGAAGCTCCGGTTGGCGCCAAAATATTTCCCAAAAAATTCTCTTAAAACGTTGCCACTAAAACCCATAGGTCATCGGAGGTTGCTTTTCGACCATTTTTGCTCCAGCGGCTATGTTCAAAACCGACCGAGATACGTTGAGATGAACCCCACTTTTGATATGCGGAATCGATAGCTGGGATCGATAGAAGACACTTTTGTTCAGGTACTTTGTCTGAAATCGATGTATAGTCGAGTTATGAATCTCTAACTAGAGTCGAAAATGTACAAAATATGCGAGTCGGCCCGTTTGCAAGCTAAATTTGAAGAAGTAGGGCCCCGGAAAACCATGATGAAACTTTCACCCCAGATGTAGAATTTCATTGAGAATGTATTGAAATGATAAAAAAGTGTACTACAATGAGAATTTTTTTCAGGACGGCCATTTTTCTGAAACAAATGTCTATAACTTTGCAGGTTTTGAGTTTCATGGGCTGGTCTCAACTGCAAAAATGCTTATCTCGTCGACACGATCAAGAATTACCATACTTTGATAGGGTTTGGACACCTAGGAGAAAAGTTAGATTTTCCGAGTACGAACTTTGCCGATTTTTTTCCTACCTCTTAAACTCATGTTCAGACATTGAGATGTGAATTTTTGAACTCAGCGTGCTCGACTTAGTCAGTGACAAAAGTTTCAAATAGGGTTCATTTTTTGCTGTGCCAATCATATTTCACTCCTGTCAGATAGTATCAGATAGTTGGGTTATAAGTTGGATGGAGGGCGTTATTTCTCATTAGTAGAGGGTTTGCCTATCCTATCCTAAAGATTATAATATAATATATGGCCATATATTTAGAATCAATCCAGGCCCATAGAAATAACGAATTAAATGATATCTTGAATGTACTTGGGAGAATGTGAAATGAAGATGTCGATGATCTTTGATCTTTGCAGGTCTCGGCTACCAGCCATGGCTGAAGGAGAATCCCGACTCCACCATCATCAAGTTCAACCTCAAGAACCCCGAGTGAGTGCACACATAACTTGGTTGGAATATGTTTCACCTTAATGGCCGGAACAAGCCTGACGCTGTTCTTTTTTCAGTAGGGATGTTTGTTGAATTGCTTGTTACTCAGAGTGTGCTGCCGCCTCATTTTGCTAATCTCGAGAACTTTCTTATTTGCACATGACGGAACATAACTTAAGCGGGTTTGTCGAAAATGGTCCTACTTGCAGGTCATACAAGCCGTACGTTGACCAGATGGAGGAGTATCTCGGCAAGTACACCAACACAAACAAGGTGTGGCTACCGTAATCCCTAGAGAAAGAGCTTTGTTTCGGGACCACAATCTCACTGTAAAAAAGAGAGGAAATCATAGTAGACGCTTCACGTATTGGAGTTACCGTATGACTGATTTTCGTTGTAAGATGCAGTTCATTTTCAGACCAGGGATTGCACCGGCAACGAAACGAATTCTGATGCTGCTGACGGAAAGACTGAGGACGTAAGAAACGATTTGCGCTTGTAGCCTTGTATCTAATCAGCTTTCTGTAATAATAATTACTCTACCCCCGAGCCGTTGCCTCTCAAGGGGAAGAAATAACGACAATGTTTGAATATCCTCAGTATTTATGTGAATTGCTACCGTATCCCCTCATATGGTGCAAATGGAAGTAATTGTTGCAGGCGTGCCGCTTCAAGCTGGACATCTTCCAGAGGTCGGGCTGCGGAAAGGGCAACGCATACGGATACAAGGTGGGTCTCGCAACGAATTTCCGGGGGTTACGGTAGATGAAGCTTTTTCTAGATTGCATTAACAGAGCGAACCGTTGTTGTACAGAGACGACACGATCTATTGTAGAAATATTTCTTCTTGGTTTTTAAGATGTCGTTTTTTCATATGGAATGACAATAAAATTGCTGCTGCTAAAATGTGTAGTCCTTAAATTCTACATCCATCTCAAAATCACCACGTTTTGTGTTTTGCAGTCGGGCAAGCCTTGCGTGATCCTCTCCCTCAATCGTCTCATCGGCTGGCGTCCCGTCGACTATGCCGCCGATTCCGTGCCCGAACAGGTAGGTAAATAAACGCGCTTTCCTGGTCAGTTCAATAATTGTCCGTTTACCACTGCATCATCATCTTGCCACATATTTGTATTTTGAAAAGTTTTCAAAGTTATAGTTTTACAATATTTTATTCTCTTATTTTCGTATATTTACTAATATTACGGTGTAGGTCCGCGACCGCTACAAGGACGGCTCCATCGCCCTGAACTGTGATGGCACGGTGAGTCTTGTGTTTCAATGCGAATTCATAAATGGTCTGAAAGAACAGTAAACATTAATGCTGTCATCGTAGTGCTGTTTAATTAAAAAATATGATCTACAGCAGGTGATTTCCTGTCGTAGATAGATCTGATAAGGATTGCATTTCGTTTATACAGTGGTAGTCGAGGGCATGCAAGACCAATGAAAATTAAGTCTATAGTGGTGATGTCTAGTCAGGAAGGATGACATTCCCATTGCAGAACCTCCCCGACAAGGAGCACATCGGCAAGTTGACGTACCTGCCTGCGGAGGGAATCGATGGACGCTACTACCCATACCAGCTCATGGACAACTACCACCAGCCTATCGTGAGTAGTCGTTTTTGTCTATTACTAGGGAACGGAATCCAAACATAAGTGCACATTTCTGTCGTCTAATTCCCTCGGAGCGGTTCTCACTCTCATGTGATGGACAACCGCTCCGAGGGAATTAGACGACAGAAAGTACACTTCTGCTTGAATTCCGTTCCCTAACTATTGCACAAGGAAAACACTTCTACTCGTGAAAGCATATTGAAGTTGTACTTGATTAGAGCATTTCCGTATTTTCCTGGTAAAAGTCGAAAAATCTGCAGTCACTTCTATGTCGCATTAATTTCATAAAGTGGAAGTAATACTTCAACCTGTGTTAATTGTTTGCGATCTTATGCATATTAATTGCCCAATGAATTCCGGGAACTGTAATTGAGTGTTTTGTGGCTTCTGATTACTGTAGTTGAATATCGATTAGGCGTTCACAATAGATTACCGTATACTTGCAGGCAATGGTCCGTTTCGACTCTCTGCCCCGCAACCAGGTCGTCATGGTGGAGTGCCGTGCGTTCGCGCTCAACATCGAGCACGACATCACCGCCCGTCTCGGTCTCGTCCACTTTGAGGTACCGTACCCCTTTCTGACTTTTGACAAACGTCGCCATTTGTCAAAAGCTGCGCTGACCGTAGGATTAACGTGGGTATCTCCGCAAAATTACACAATTTTGAGACTTGGTCCTCAATTATGAAATTTTAGTTGTATTTACTGAAGTCTTGCCCATCCCTGTTCGACAAAGGTCCTTATTACCGTAACCTCATTTCAGGTCTTCATCCAGGATCAGGACGTCAAGCCCAAGGCTTAGGTGGCCGCAGGTGTCAGGAGGTAGAGGAGCTGCCGCATACCATCGCCATACGACTACCGTAACCCTGTCCCTCGCCCCTCCCCAACCGCGCAGCATGCGTTTCTCGTTCCCTTTCTTTTCTCAAAAGACTAGAGGGGAGAACTTGCCTTCGCTTGCTGTTAGTGTCCACTATCGATTGATTGGTTTGAGTACGCGCAGTAAGCCTAAGAGATGTAAGAGAATAGTGTTGGCTCGTAGAGAATATTAAGCAAGAAATGTGTTGTTGTTACGTTTGTTTGAATCGATTGATATTGATTGTCCCATCTAGGTTCTTCTTCTTCTTCTTCATCCTTTTTTTGCATGTCTCAAATGGGTCCTGTGGATCCCCCGCGCACCCCTCCACAATAGACCCATCTGCTTGACACTCAGACTCCCAGCACGAAAACCACCTCCTCCACCTACCATAATCTACCGTAGTAGCCCTAGGTAAATATAGCGTAGTAGAGCTACCACCAATCGCTGAAACACAACTCAAACCAGGACAACTCTTTCGCTCACTCTTCCAATTCATCCCTTCCCTTCTCCCCTTGTAGAAATTCAACCGTGAGATTGAGTATAATGCGCATACAGAGTAATCTCCACAATTTTCCCCCGCCCCCTCAAAAAAGATCATCTCATACTCATTGTGTTTCTCCCGGAACGCCCTGTCTACCGTATGCCAAGTCCGCAAAAACCTGAGTCCCAGCAAGAAAACCTACCGTACTCCATCCAGTTTTTTTTCAGTGTAGGACCGGGTTCAAATTTGGTTACGGTAACGGCAGTTCCCCTCACTAATGCGTGTACAATTATTCTCTGTCGACTCAGGCAGACCGTTTTCTGGCCTTCCCATCGCACTTATTTCCCATCCCAATAAGCACCTACCGTAATCCCGAGATAGATCATCAATCCCATCGATTGCTCTTTCTTCCTCTCTTTCTCCAGAACCGTATTCATGCTACAAATCGTGCGTTTCCTCGGTCCAGATTATTGATTGGAATTCCTGATTATTGATCGAAATCGAGAAACGACGATCACCTCGTTGCCGGTCGCAGGCACTCTAGCACCCCCCGCCCGGTTCTCGCTTCTTGTTTCATGTTTCCCACTTTTCTAAGCTCTGCTGCCACGTCGTCGTTGTTCTTAGCATACGGTAAAAACGGTCGATCGCTATATATTGAAACTGTAAGAGAATAATGATATTCATGTTTCCTAATATCGTCTTTTTTCTCTGATATAGTGATTGAGATTGGTTTTTTTTGTTTGTTTCTAAAGTACGCAACATGTGCATTTCGGGGGGGGGGCG
>JACMIF010000103.1:0-64359 GCA_014805445.1 Diplogasteroides magnus | reverse complement strand
GGGAGGGGGAGGGGGAGGGGGAGAAGACCCCAGAAAGGAGGATGAAGCCCCCCAACAATTGAAATGAGTAGCTCACTTATCAATGCGATTTGATCGCATCTTCTCGCTACAAAGGAAAATGGGAACGAGAATGAACACTTAGTCTGCAGAGCACCGCGACACGATTAAAGTTCGACTGATCAGTTGCAGGGGAAAACGCGCAAAAAGAGATAAGAAACTTGGAAGTGGACGAAGGGAAAGCGAGAGAAACGCACGAATTCCACACATTCATCAAGTTTACACAGCGTGTAACGAGTGGGGAGAGGAACTCAATCAAAATGTGATCCGCCCGATGTCATTTGTTTCGGCATTGCAAAAATGAATTGGCGAACAGCGCGCAAAAAATGCAAACATATCGGCGAATGAATGATAGAGAGGCGTGGTCGGCCAGGAGAGAGATGAGATATTGATAAGTTGGGGATCAGAGGATGGAAGGGTGCTCCTGAGGGGCGACCAGGAAGCGCGCGCCCTCTAGGATGCACTGCAATCAATGGAGAGGTGGCCACTATGGATGACCAACGGGAACTGACCAGAGAGTAGGGAGAGGAGGGAATAGAGGAAGAGAAGAGAGAGGGAGGGCCAATGAGAGGGAGGGGAGAGGCGAATGAGTGGACTCGCGTCTTCAGAGCAAACACACGGAAGCCATGCATAGAGGGAAGTGAATGGACAGTGATAAGGTTCTTAGTAGAGTGTCGCTATCAGTGAATTTTGCGCAATTTGCATTCGTCAAATCTCCGAGGAGCGGTTGTCTATAACATGAGAGAAACAACCGCTCCGTGGAGACGAATAACATACACAGAAAAAATACTACCGATTTGGCGGTGGATACTACAGCTGGGCGGTAGTATCAAGAGCCAAACTACCGCCCAGCCGTAGTATCCACCGCCAAATCGGTAGTATTTTTTCTGTGTGCAATTGAACTATAGTTACTGATAGCGATACCGATAGTTCTTACTCACTCAATCACATTCCGTTCGCATCACAAACAGTTGTACGTATCAATGAATAACAGAATGGAATGCATTCCAAGAAACGACTAAGGGAAAGATCGTGGGATAAAGGTACAAGGAGATAAAGGCGATCATTGTCTGAGAGGAGTATCCCATTCACATCACCCCCAGTATCTCCTTCCGATCGACAATGATAATCACTCCCCTCCTTCCTTTCTCGTCTCACCTTTTCTCTCTCATTTACTCGTCCCTGAGGTGAAATGAACATGTTCTCTATACGCCTATCAACGTCTAATCGTTGCACCCGAGACATATCAACTCCTTTCTCCACTCCCATTTATCACCCCTTTTACGTACGCGGTTACAAGAAGAAAAAAGAAACTCAGGTCTACCGAATGTCGTCTGCGGCGGCCCTTCTTCCCTTTCTTCTTCTTCTCACGTGTTTCTCTTCTGTCACATATGGAAACATCTTGGATGACCCCGCAACGT
Organism: Diplogasteroides magnus; assembly: GCA_014805445.1. Lineage (NCBI taxonomy): Eukaryota > Metazoa > Nematoda > Chromadorea > Rhabditida > Diplogasteroididae > Diplogasteroides > Diplogasteroides magnus. Next base: position 62,881 of record JACMIF010000103.1, on the reverse strand, counting down.
AATTCCCCCTTTCTCTAGTGTTTATGCCTAGTATAAACTGGTAGAGCGTCTGGGAAACAATAAGATGCCGGAGTACGCGACTAGATGCAATGATTGAAATGCGAGAAGAGCGCGCAATCAGGCCCAAAGATCAGACGATAAGTGTTCCCGATATCTAGACATTTCAGAATAAACCCTAGACTTTCCTCATTGCGTAAACTGAAGAGGGGTCAGATTGAACAGTGAGATGAGTGTATCGGGCGATATGTCAGCGCCATTCGCTCCAGCGACAAAAAGAGATTGAACGCGAAACTGATTGAATGAGTCAGCGCGCTGACCACTCACAGTTGTTGTGTAGAAGAAGTGGCATTTCGCGGATAGCCACTATTGATGAATCAATCTGAGATGGCAAAGAATGTGCTTCGAAATGCTATGAATAACTAGCGCTTCTAAATTGGTAATTTTGTCGACATTCTTCTCCACAGCGCTGTTGTCTATCAGGGGTGGAACAGCAGCGCTGCGGAGAAGAATGACGACAAATTTGCCGATTTAGAACCCCTATCAATAACGTAATCGTCAGTTCAATGATAATATTAGTGAGTTCAGGTACCGTATTCGGAGGGACATTTTTGATAACATCGAACTGGACGATCCCTCCAGTGAGTGCAGAAACGGCGGGATCTTCACTGCGGGAAGATGCCATTGCATTACTCCGCACACTGGCAAGACTTGCGATGACTTCATGTGTGGTGAGTGGCGCCAATGGGAGGGAGATTGATGGGAATGAAGCGCCTCTAAAAGCTCGAGAGTTCTCTCCTGATTTATGCACACCGTTGACTCAGTTGAACAACTGCCGCAACCTATTGGCACTGGTTCACACACCCGAATTGAGTCACCGATTAAGGGGATCTAAAACACTAAAAAGCTCTTCTTGGGCGAACTGAGAAATTTCATTAAGTGATCATATACATAGATTCAGTAATGGATCATACTGAGTCAGAGTCGCTCTTTTTCAGTGCACGGAATAAGCGTGGGAAAGCGATTCGATCCCAAATCGCTCTTTTTCAATCGTCCTTGCATCTGTGATGACGGGTGGACGGGAGATCTTTGCGAGTACAACCTCAATGAGAAGGTAATCATCTACACTTATATTGTGTCAGTTCCCTCTCTTGAGTTGACGGCACTCATAAAGAAGTCAACTGAAGAGAGAAGAAAGGCAGTGATATCGGGCGAAAGACCGGAGCGCCATGGACTTTTGCGCCATAATGGTGAAATGGAGAAATGTGCCGCGATAGTGCAAAGAATGTTGACACATTTTACCATTATGGCGCAAAAATCTATGGTGCTCATGTCTTTCGTACTGAGATCTAATAGTCGGGGTATGCTAATTGCCTGCATAGTGAAACGAAAAAACGGAATGTGAGAATCGAAAGATGACTACGGTGCAAAAGTGTGCATCCATCATTTGTTCAGCAGTGATCCATCATTTGGTGATAGTGATAAGCGGGAGAAGTTGGCGCACTTTGTACACTAATCGGCCGGATGATAGATCTTGCGAGATAATGCATGGAACAGGTGACATCTAGATTCAGCTGATATCGGAAGCAAAAAAAGATAAACAACGGGGATATGATGAATGTGATAAGAAAACATACTAAAATTGCAGGAAATCAAGAAAAATATCAAAATATCATGATATATGAATCGTTAAGTGCAATAACCACGGAGAATGGAAGGGCGACCACTGTGCATGCATCGGATTCTTCTTCGGCCCCACATGCCAGTACACCTCCAAATGCGTTTCGGGCACTCTTAGACACGGACGGTTAGCGGTTATTCGCCTCATTACATTTGATCACCAACTGAAGGAGGAAGGAATAGGAGCAAATATAGACACTTAGATAAAGAATGTAGGAGTAGAATAAACACTATGAGTGAATCATCTCATGAATCATTCTGTACAAGAATTGCTGGCATAATCTATTTGGCATGATCGTGAATAATCAACGATGCTAAATTACGAGCGAGTGTTGATGTTGCACGAATTATTCACGAAATTTTTCAGCTGCCTTTGCAAGGACAATTGGGAAGGAGAATATTGTCATAAGATCATATGCAGGCACGGATTCGCGGGTATGATTCGCAACTTTTTGAACTTATGAGGGAATTCAAAGAAAAGGGGGAAAATTGTCATAATTCATATTGTGCTCTATTGCAGACATCAAAAACAAATCGATGAGCTGTGTATGCCCCAGAAGATATCAAGGACTGCATTGCGATCGTTGCAGGTATTATAGGCTTCAACAATTTTTTGGCTAGAGTAATCGCGAAAATGTCGATACGTTTTTTCTACCATTTTTCACCATAATACGCCTTTCCATGTTACTTCATTTTTCCTCGACCCGTTATTCCGATTTCTTCGGAAACAAATGGCCGCTTTCTTGTCCTGGACGTGATTGCTTGCGCCACAATTATCTGTAGACAATTATACCCCCTCGGCGCCGTTCAGCGGTCGAAAATCCCTTGTTTTTTTCACCCAGCACAACATTTCCCACTTGCGTCATAGTGCACTTTCCTTCCTCTATTTTCCTTGAAATGTGTTGACAAATTCCTCCACAATGTATGTAAACGGACAGCGAAAGTCGGATGTCCTCTAATAGAATGGAACCGAAAATCGAATAAGTAGTCTGTTGATCTCTGGACAGTTCAAAGGGGTATTGAAAAACTTTTCGAAATTTTATTATGTTATTTTATCAAATTTGAATATTCTTCGAATACGGTATTTTGTTTCAGTGACATCGGCAAGCCCGTGAGTGCTTATCCACAATGTGAAGAGTTAAAGAAGAAGAAGGGACTGGTGGCAGCCCCCCGTCATCATGCAACTTCGGCCGTAAGAAACATTTCCTTTCATCATTTGCTACATAATGTTTGTTGAGAACACTTCGCGAGCTGTTGTCATTGTAATCGCCTGTCTTCTCCTCGGCGCAATTCTATGTGGAATGGTATACTTGAGCATACGATACAGCAGAAGTCGGATGGAGAAGGTGAGTGAGGCAAATGAATACATGTTGTTGTGAACGGGAGGGTTTGCGGACGCAGTTTCTGTGCTAGTGATCAATGATTCTAAATCGGTAAATGTTCGTCATTTTCCCCGCCGCGCGGTTATCTCTCCCATGATAAACAACAGCGCTCCGAAGAAGAATGCTGGCAACTTTAGCGATTTAGAACTAGTGATTACTGTAGATGGGAATGGCAGGCTAAACACTCTTCACATCCATATTCAGGCAAGACGACGCGCCCGTGAAATGGAACTCGTCCAAAGAAGAACTTTTTTGGAAGAAGCCGCCAAAGAGTTCGATTCCTCCATTTCACAACATTTCTCATCTGCACTTTGCAGGGCGAATGTCGACGAAAAAGCGGATGAAAAAGTAGAACGTCAGGGGAAGATGGCACAGCTTCGGAAGGCTTCCCTGGGCGCCTTCAACTTCTTCAGACGCCCCTCTGCTACGCCTGCTGCAATATTGTCTACTATCACAGAAAAACGTGCATCTCAGTAGTTGGCCCTGTCCACTTTCACATTTTCTTCAATCGCGTCTGTCAATCAAACATTTATTCGTACAAACAATCTATCTAGGCATGAATGCTGGGAATCGAGAATGATCCTCAAAATGGGGAGAGGGAAAGAAACCAGGCAATGTCATTATTGTCCGAGTGAGTACATTCCAGAGATATTAACAAAGATATTCGAATGGGGGGGGGAACGATCAGGACGAGCGTGAGAACCATTGGGAAATATATATATGCAAAATGATAAAGTACTTGGTACATGAGATTTGAGTGACTAAAATGTCCTTATCTTATCTGATCTCAGAATGACACTAAAGCCAAAATGGGAGAATTCGCCAAGAAAAGGAAAACGGAATAAATAGGACTGGCGATTGTCTGTGATGTCAGTATCTCGTGTCGGATGAAGGAGCCTTGCAAAGCACGCAGTGTAAAGCAGATGAGTGATACAGTGGGTATTGGAAATACTAGAATCGATGCAGGGATAAGTGTAATGGAAGTGGAGCATCATATGGAGAGTATGCAGAGTGGCGAATATCAAAAGCCAAAAGCATAGATATATAACAAAGTTAATGAAACAGTACTATTGACAAATATAGTAATAGCGGCGATACAATGTACTTTAATCCGTGTACATTATTACTGGTACTTAGATCTTCAGCATGATCAAACGTGGCCTAATTGCACTTAGTCAAGAGGGTAAAAGATCGACTCGATCTGGAACGTTGTTTAAAGGAAAAAATATGGAATCCGTTCCAGTGTAGGCATTGAGCGCCACCATGGCACAGGTTGTCTTAGCAGGAGATGAGATGACTCCTCGAAGTATCAATGGAGCTAATTCCATTCTCGGATGTCTCATCGGGCGACGTTGCACTGTGTGCCTCTTCCTTGTCTCCATCTTCGCTCACATCCCCACTCTTCAGATCTTCCATCTTCCATCCAAGCCCCTCTAAGCTGAGCTCCTTGACGTTGGTGATTTTGATCGCTGCAAGGAAGATAAGATTGTCAGTGCGACCAGAAGATAAGATCAAATAACAAAATTTAAGAAATCCGTGAGAGTTCGCCAAGGGGCAGATAAAGGGATAAACGGGGACTCACGATCTCCTTCTCCATCGTCGTCCTCCATATCTACCGTTCCATCCTCATTCTGCATCTGACTCAGTTGGGAGAGGATGTTTTGTGCCATGGCCATGTCCGTGATCAGATTGCCATTGACTCCATTCAACTGTTGCAGACCAGCCCTTCCCATGTTAGAGAGAGTTCCAGCCGGAAGGCCGAGTTCCATCTCCTTCTGTCTCTCCGCAACACGGGATACCAACTGCAAAATATCAACTATTGTCTCTCATCCATAAATTGTCTGATAGTCGAAATGCATTATACTACCGTAACCAAAAGTGTTGCCCTACCTTCATGGCCCAAGTCAGCTTCAGCTTGATGTTTCCTCCGTGCTCCTCAAGGAGTCCAGGTGCCCTCTGAAGAATGAAATCCCTTGCGAGGTCCAGTGCATTACTGGCAGAAAGATGACCACGTGGATTGGCCTGCTTCACCTGTAAATAAAGCTTATGTTTACTCAAAAAAATCTTTTTCTAATTCTGCGGTATTTTATTTAAAAATATGGTGTGCGATGTTCGACCATTGATTCGTTAAACGGCAATTGTGACTGTGGCGTATGATATATGCATTGATTGTGTCCCCTTCTTATTCATTCACCCTCTCATTGCCTTCTGTTCCTGTCCCTCAGCAGGGCATATTTTATTACAGCCCCTCAACCGCGCCTGTTCCATCGATCAATGCGAATCTCTATTATTTATTTGGTCAGCTGCGTTGTGTATAGAAAGGATGGGGTAAAGGAGGAGAGACAACCCTCGCTCGGGTTGTCTCTCCTCCTTTACCCCATTATCTCGCATGCTAAGAAGATGATCAAAACAATTGTCTGCAAGGTAACACGAGCAGGATGAGGAGTAGTGTCTGTTGCGAAAATAGTGGAATTGTGTCTAATTGACTGTGGAGGGTGAACGAATGGGGAAATACGAGTACCTTCATTGTACCAAACAAGAGATGAGCTCTTGTAAGACTCGTCCTCTCAATATTCCCTCCCTCTCTTCTTATTCCACTCCCCTTATTTGCTGGCAAAACACGAGAGCGGACGGGGCCGCAGCCAAATATAATAATTATTGTTGACCTGGGAAGAGAGGTTTTATTGTGAGAAGGAAAGGGAGACAGGGTACCACTCTTGATGACCTCTATATGCCATTCATTCCCTCCATCATATACATATCGAATCGATCAAAATCACCCACTCCCTCCTATTGCAAATACGACTAAACATAAGAAAGCGAATGAATAGGTGGAGGGGAAAAGGTCGCCTGTCCCTTCTACCACAAAGCCCTCTCTGACTGTACATGAAAGGATCTGCTCAGCCACCCAGCAAAGAAAAGCAGACGGCCGAGCGCTTTTATATCGCCTTGTTAAACATGGCCGATCGACGGGTGGGGGACAATTGTCAGAGGTGAAAGGATCTTGGATTACTCACCAGTCAGTGACTGCGAATAAGGCCGTCAGGGCAAGTCAAATTGTATAAAGGCCAAGATCACTCACAGCGACCATGTAGTCAACGAGACTGGCGTCGAGTTCGTCGCCGATCAGCTTGGGTCTTCCCCTTCCACGACCTCGGAGAAACGAGGGAGTAGTGGGAGTGGAGGGTGTCTCGATCTGCAATTAGTCGTCATGCACTCAAGTTCGTCCAATTTAACACAAAATTTTTATATCGGGTCAGTATAATTTTTTTAATACCTTGAAGACGTCATCAGTAGGATTGGGTGTGGCGTTGAGGATGATCTCGTCTCCATTAGCTGTAGTGATAGTATCGGGCTCCTTCATCGGTGATTCCTGGAGGTTTAGAGGAGCTGGGCCGTTGAAATGAGGCGACATTCCTGGAATGCCCGCAGCCATGGGAAGCATTGCGGCTGCTGCGAGTCCTCAAATTCCATATCACATTGGAATCCTTCTACCGTAATACCGTGTATGTCGCTTTGATGCTTTGACTTGGCCATCTTCCTCTGGTAGTAGGCAGCCACTGAAGGAGGAATGCCGAACATCCTGGCTGCATTGGCTGCTCCATGGACGGATGCATACTCGGCCACCTTCTTCTTCTCCTCGGGCGTACAGTACTTGGACTTTCGTCCTCCGTGATTCTGCGCTGCAACATTGACCAATTTCTCCATTGCAATTACTCTTGTTAGTTCCCAGGACGAAAGTCATTCTAATTTAATCCCAATAACAACGTTGTTTCCTGTTAGTGGTTTGGCCGCGGTGTTTCCTTCTTTCCCCCATAACACCCGAATGGCCGATTCGAAATGCGATCTCTCTTCCTCTCCCCCTGCGCAACGTTACTTTAAATATGCATGCGAATGGATGATGCATGAGGGTTGGCTGTCGTATTTATGTGTAATACACTACTAGGCTCCCCCTTCCACCACTACAATGTTATTCAATTGTCATCCCCTATGTTGTCCAAAGTCAGAAACCCCTCAGTCCCCCTTCTCCTTCTCCTCTCAGGTTAATAACCATTGGTGTGCTGGGGCGACTCTGGTTAGCGATATTTGTTCGATGCTTTCCCTATTCTACCCCCAACCCTCTCTGACGAAGACAAACAAAGTCGCTGATGTATGTATTTATATAGAGATTCGGCTAGAAGAAAGATGGGTACGAGGGGACAGTAAGACGACGAGAGAGAGTGTACTTTCAAGAGAGGGCACAGAGAGGGCAGAGGGTAACGGTCAACGGCGGGGCTTGACCTACGTGGTAGGATGGGAGTTTTGAGACCGCCGATTTCGCCGAGGAACGGATTGGAGGAGATGTTCTGGAGAACGCCAGGGAAGAGTGTGGAGAGGAGTTGAGAGGCAGATGATAGTTCATCTGATTGACAAGGCTTCGTCAGGTCATCGGGCACTATGATCGGGGCCTCTTTAGCTTCTTTTGGTGCTACCTGAATGATGGAGAGATTTAGGATTGATCCAAAATGAAATATGTTAACCTCTCCCTCTGTGGATGTGCTGCTGCCGTTTTCACTGGGGGTGAAATGGTGGTGGGTCTCCTCTTTAACATCTTTGATCTTCTCGATTCCATTTGTGGTGTGGATGGGCAAAGTGGCGCTTATTAGTGCTTGTGGTGGTGGTTGCAGTCGCTCCTGTTGCTGTCTAGACACACACATCCCGCAAGTCTCGCACTGGCAGCGGGGCACCCGCAACGCTCCCATGATCATGGTCAACTGAAAAATCGAACTTTTTATAATGATGCCAATTAATGGGATTTCACCAATGCACCAATACCATTTAAAGTTGATCATTGCATCCTTTGCGGCATGCAAAGACACGTTTTCCTCCTACAGTATTCATTTGACACTTTACAGCCACCCTCATTCTGCCCCTCTCATGTAACATCATTTGCAATGTTCTATTCTGACCTTGCGCTAAATTGAAAATGTGCCATTCTCCTTCGCGTGCACAGTTGCGTGCCATGCGTGAATGAAGACGAAGAAGAAGAAGAAGCCTTCCTTTGACCGGAGAGCAAATGGAATTTAAGCTCCGTCCTCATTCAATAATCTTACTCATAAAGAGACAATCCCTTCTTCCGCTCTCACTGGGGCTTCTCTTATAAGGGAGGTCAAGAGCTCTTTCTTCGTTCTCCCAAATGCAATGGCGACCCCCATAAATCGGCTCGCTTTTGGCCGATTGTTAATTGTCTCTCAGTGACTTATTCATGGTTCCGTGCCCTAGGGGCACAAGAAGGAGCGGGGAACAGGACATTCTCGTGCACACTCAAACAACTCTTTTCGTCAGAATTCGTGTCCCTTTTTGCTCGCCTCGACACTCAAAATCGACATCGTCAGCCGCTCACAAAAAGATTTGTCTAGTGGGTGCTCTCGCCGGTGAAAATTCGTGTGTAATCGTGCACAGGCCTCGTCAATCAGTAGTGCAAACAGTGCTCAATCCCTTCTTTCTCTCTTTTTATTCAACTTCTATTGATGAGAACGTCTGTGTCTGTCTCGAATGATGAAATGCAATTTCCCTTAGAGGTCACCTGATGACTCAGAATGGTGCACGTCTCCTTCAGTCCTTCGACGTCCTTGGCCAGTTTGGCCGTCGATCGAGGAGATGCCATCAACGGCTGCTGCTGACTCCGCTACAATAAGAAGACAATAGCATTTATTCGAGTGATCATCCCATTCAAGGACACAGCAATCCCTCCCTGGTCATCTAACGAGTTAATGAGCGGGCTCCCAGGCGCTATTAGTGTACTCACGGGTACTATATCCCCCAAACACAAGGCAGAGATTAGTAGGAGGCGAAGAAAGAGGGTAAAGGAGGCAAGACGGAGGGGAACGAAGTATGGCCCCCATACATACAAAGGAAGCCAATTCCATCGTTGCCTTTACATTATCGGCAACATAACAGAGGCAAAGACTGCGCGCCACCCGAAATGGATGGAAACTGTAGATGAAAAGAAATGACAAAAACTTGCGGCGATGGGAACGAGTTTGGATTGCGAGGGCAATAGTAGTAGAATTGATAGATAGGATGAGAGGAGGGAAAGGAGGAGGAGGCGAATATTAAAAGTGGATTGATGAAGGGTTGAAGGGACTCAGCGGATATGCATGTTTTAATGTTCCAGATATTCGTGACGGGGTGGGGAGGGCTATCCGATGAAGAAGAATGTGTTGAAAGAACTCACCGACGCCATTGGGGCTTCCTCGTCCATCGGTTCGGTCTCACGCATCCCTGCTCGCTCTCTGCAATGACTGTAAATGTACTGGAGATGAGTGACCGGTCGGAGTGCATGAAGGGGTTAAACGACAAAAGAGTATGCGGTGTACAGGGGACGCGCATGGCTGGTCGACATAGTCTGCACAAAAGGGTTTTAGTCGCGGTGCGCTTGCTGTTTGCTCAAATACAAGACACACAAGCAAAGCGAGGATTCGATATTCGCTTAACTACTAATACTTGGGACGACGAATCATCGTGTATAGGTTCCGCCCCATCGCGCCCCTTTCCTCATTCTATATTCGCCTTCCTCCAAACACCGAGACATTGAAATATTGTCTCTTCTTTCTCTTTGCGAAATATACACGACGGAGCGGCTGAAGGCCAAATGTCATATGGAGAATGAAATGGGGAGGCAAATGAAGTAAGTGCAGTGAATAAAAGAATGAGATACGAATGTCTGCATTTGCGAGGGAGACGGCCGAAATAAGCGAGAAAACGGAGAGCCGGTTCTTCATATTGGCAATACAACATTTCAAGAAGAAGAGTGAATGAAATGTTTCCTTCTCTTGACTGTCCCGCGATAAGATATGGTCTATTCACCAAAAATGCTAGATCGATGGTAATTATAAAGACGACGCGAGTATTGGCAGGGTCGCGAGATACCAGAGAGTGAGAAGATTCTCAGGTACAGTGTGCGGGCGCACAAAACAATGGGTTACAACGGGAGGGAACGAACACTGGCAAATATGTGCTTGTAGGGGGTGGTGCACTCTCAATTGTGACCTCGACTTGTACAAGGTAAGAAAAATGACAAATGGCATAGGACAAATCTGGAGGGAAAACGAAAGGATGCAAATGATTCATTCAACCCGCGTCCTTGCGATTTTGTAAATCGATGCGCAGAACCAAATGGTGCAGATAATGCAAATGGCAGTAGAGGGGGTCAGTCCGCCCAAGGAGGTGTTCCACCCCCTTCGTAGAACTAATCTCACACACACACACTGCCCTACGACCCCAATGTCTCTGCTTCTCTGTCGCCCTCAACTGATCACACTCTCTCGCTCCGCGCAGGCTACCTCCTCCCGTCACTCTCAACACAACTTGGTCGAGGGAAATAAATAGTGAATATAAAAAGGGACCAGTCTGCGCCTGGAACGACGATCGATCCGCCCGTTTGGAGATTTTAGAGCGAGAAACGTAAATATTCGGCTTGCATATTTATGTTGGTGAGAGAACGATGAAGAGGAGAGAGAGACATCGGGGGTTGTAAGTTGGGACAGAACTGAGCGGTGTGTGCCAGAGGGAAAATGTGGGGAAGAGGACGCGCGATTAGAGAGCGCGTCAGAGATGCAAAGACGGGCGATCGGAGCGATGGAAACATTCGACTTCCTCAGGGGAAACTGGCCTTGCCGTATGTATACACACACTTTCATATCACACAGAGGAGTGAACAAACGTTCGCTCTCAGGGGGCAATAGGATTTCGCCCTCTAATGGGCAGTTCGAGAATGAGTGGACACTCTCCCTCCCTCCCATCCTTTGTACGCCACCCCCAGCTGTAGATGATCGGACATTGAGCCAAGTGTTCCCTTCCTCAACAACGACCAGAGAATGTAATAAAAGATGAAGCTCGGGTTAGCCGAGAGGCCAAGAGGGAGTCAAATGCTCCACCATTCATCGTAATATATGTTTAGCAGCCGGCTCTCCACTCACTTCAACTCCCCTCCCCTCAGCATAGCCCATTTTATGCAAGCGTTTGCGAAACTCAATGTTATTGTGGGTACGATGGAGAGGCTGAGCATTTAGGAGAATTTGGAGAAAGGAGGAAATAGGAGGGAGGACATAGGGTCGCCCTCCTTGGACAGACAAGGGAATAAAGGGTAGCAATCACAAGGTCGATGACAGAGGAGGCCAATCCACTAACTCAATCAAACAACTGCAGCACCACTCGCTAATTGTAGATGTGTGGGAGAGAGTGAAGGGAGGAGGACCAATGAAGGAATCGAGGAAGTGAAGAGACTGTATGACACGCACTTTGATAGGTTGTGCAAAGTGCACCACGAGAGTGACTGGCTCCCCCTTCACTCGCTCTATTTATCTAACAACGAGATGTTAAAATGCGCGTATTTACAGGAGACCCAGCACACACTACTCCGATATACATTCAACTGACACATACACACAAATCACATGAGGAGACACTACTCAGCCAATATATTCGAATTATACGCCAAGTGCAACATACACCGCTTCTCATCGGGGAGATCATTTGTAGACGGGTGAGAGACTAGTCAAAATGGCGTAAAGCATTTTAAAACGCCCCTGCTCGTAGCAGCGATACAGCGACAGCTGACACTTTGTTGACAAGTTTTGCTGACTCTAACTAAATCTCATTCTTCTCCTCCGGGAGCGGCGGCGCATTTTGCATAACCCCTCCGGCGATGGAATTTGGCAAAATTCGCCTAAAAGAGGGAGAAAGCGAGTGGCGAAATTCGAAATGGTTGTATGGCCCGCAAATGACGGAAACTGCGGCAAAGAAGAAGAAGAATGCATTGTGGGCGAGAGCGAATTCAATTGGCGAGTTTAATGCAGTGATTGGGGGCAGAGCAAAACGTTGCGCGCAGTGGTTAAAAGTGCCATTTGACAGAAGCTTCACTTCTTTTTCCCTTCCTTTTCCTCCTACTCCTCCCCTTCTACTGCTTCAGAATTGAACACGATAATTAAAGCGTCAAGTCGAAAATATGGTTTTTGCTGAAGTGTCAATACACATGGAGTGGCTCCTCGCCTTTCCCCTATTTATTAATACGTGCGCTGTAAAATGCATTGGCTGAGCCGTGCAAAATACGCAAAAGTAGTGGTGAAGAAGGAGAACCGACCATGTTCCTTCCTGATGGTAAACAATATCGTTGTGTTGCGCTATTATTATGATGGAAATTGATGTAAAGGAGAGAACGAGGGGAGGACGGGAGGGGTGGAAATACATTACAAGATCAACTCTTGTTGGAGATGTTGTAAAGCAGAATAGGAATAGGAGGGTCAGCGCATTAAAGCGAATAGAATAGGGGAAGCAGTTGAAGGGGGAGGACAGATCGACAGATGTTGGAGGAGCACAACCAATGGACAGTTGGAATGGACGACAGACTGGACAGAGGGGTTGGGACAGCACGCCATGACACTTATTCGCCCCCTTAATATATTCGGCTAATGAGAGCGAGGCCCATATACACAGCAGGAGATGGCGTCGATTGGTGAATTCAGCATATTTGAGACCAACTGGCACGCATTTGGCATGCGATGCCATTTTCCCCACCACTTCTCTCCCTACTTACACGGAACGAAATCAACATTCATTTTTGCCTGCAGAAACTACACGCAGATCTCGTCCGAAAGTCTCTCAGCACACAATTTATGAGAGTGTATCAAGGGGAATAGGGAGACAAGGACCGAGTCGCCCGTCTCTAATTCTCAGATTTATGCAGAGGGTTTGTGAATTCGTTTCGCCCGCGTAAGCATTAATAGACATTGATTTCAAGCACAGGGCTGTGCCTTCGTCTGCAGGCCACACTTTAAAATGCAATATGAATTGGGGCGGGTTGAGATTGGTGGTGCCAGGAAAGGGAAGGAGAGTGGGGTGGACTACATGGCCTGCCTATTCCAATGGCCCTTTTCGCGCAGCAGCGAGGGATTACAAGACGTAATGTGCGTTTCTCAATGAGGGAACAGCAGAAGCTGAGAATAGCCGAAAGAGTGCCCTCGGAAACAAGACGGGCCATTCACTACTCTTTCTGCACACTTACAATCGACCCTCAAGTGTCGTCAGCGGCACATCTTCGAGTGTTATCATCGAAAAATGCAGCGGGAAAATAAAGCAATTTTTACTCGTATCATCGCCGCCTGCCTGTGTTTTAGACAGAAATGGGCACGTAAATAATACTTTGGGGGGAGACAGAAGAGCGGGGAGAAATAAAGTGTTTTGAGAAACCTTACACACTCGGCATGTGATATTAGCGCGGCAATTTACTTCCCAAATATTGGAGAGAATGTTTATAGCTTCTTTTTAGTCGACGAGAGAGGGGAAAAGAGGGAGAAATTGTTGTCGTTCCATTCGAATTTTATTTATACTGACAATGCGATAAGGAGGAAGGAAAGAGAATCGATGTTCGATGTAAACGAAGACGGTGAAGAAGGAGAATCATAAAACATTCTCAAAGGGTACACACGCAAAAGCGCCGACAATTGCATCCAAATTCGGTAATGTGCTGAAGAATGTAGAGTCAGTCGGGAGGGGAGCTTTTGAATTGCATTTTGGACTGGCCAAATGCGAAAAACGCCCTAATCTTCGCTCCTTTATAACACTAGATTACAGGAGGTACATGACGGAATATATATCACAGAGTGAAATTACGGCAGCTGAAAGCGCCGAATTCGATATCATACATTTGGCCTTTGCAAATATTTTCGCCAACTCTTTTCTTTGACACGAATGAATATCGAATGTCTGGCGGGGGCACTTGAGCGAATTTCGAAACCTAAGCGAATAAGAGTGTAATAAAGAAACCGTGGGGGAGCATGGCAAGGCCGACTTGTAAAAGAGTTTTAAGTGAGGGGAAGAAGAATGGCAAATGACATGGAGGGGTCCATTTAATGCCTGTAGCCGTTCTTCTGGAACTTGTCCAGAGCACCGAGCTGCACGGAGAGGTAGGGAAAGTCGGTGAGGATGGGAATCTTGAGCGAATCTATCATCCAATGTGCCTGCAATGTCAGAGGGTGAGGAGGACAGATGACAAGATAAGAAGGGCGGGAAAAAACAATTCCAGTTTTTTCGTTCTCGGTATGAAAAATGGCGCCAACCTGGATAATGTCGTTGACCGTCCACACTGCCACTCTGATATTCCGTGCACGGCAGTCGTCGACGTACGACCTGCATGGGATACGGTAGGGAAATGAAGGATATTGTAGCAGAAAACATTTCCTTCCATAACACTGCAAGAACATGGGGACATAGTTGAGCTAATTCTATTGGCATCCCATGACTCATTCTACGCAATTCTCTATTATGACATTATTCGCACTCACCGGCTGATATCCTTCTCGTTGGTCAGCAGAAGATCGGCTCCCAGGAATTCCGGTAGTTGAAAATGAAGAATGCGAAGGTACACCCAATCGAGCACTTCGGCAGCGAACTGTTTCACGGAAGTGTACCGAGGAACCTGTGAGAAATGCATGATTAAAAATAATCCTATTTTCTCAATTACCTGCTTGTCCAAGTCCGAGTACGCAATGAAGTTTTGTCTCCAAGTGAGGCCTGAAGTAATTGGATTGTAGTGACATTGCTTGTTTATTCGTACAGATATTATATAATTACGACTACAATCAGTACCTGTGAGGATGTTTGGTGAGGCTTTCTTCACTTTGTACACAACCCACGGGAAGAATGAACAGACGATGGCCTTGTCGTACAGATCATACTTGGCGAAGAGATCAACGATAATGCCCACCATCTGTAAGATTACGGTATATTGCAGTTAGTATCCAAGGCAAACGTGGCAAGAATTTCACTATTCTAGCGGGATTGCACATGGCTGCAGCATCATATACTAGTACAGTAACCATGAATGTTGAGCCGAACATTAGAATCTACTTTATAAAGAGGAAGTTGTATTTTTGTGCTATTCTATAGTGCACGAAAGAGAATGACTACAGTAGCAATGAATCTCACCTGATCCGAGTAGTCCTTGACATCAAACAACATTCTGATCCTGTTCTTCACACTCCATTGCACGACACTCTCGAGTGTAGGAACACTGTCACTGGGGACTGGTCCATTGACTGGTGAGGTCCTGAACGGCTACTGTAATCATGCTAGTGATCGAATCAACTTACGAATGCCGGGTGAATTTAACTGCGAGATTGGCCTTTTGAAGTTCCTTGAGAGTCTTGGCCTTGACGGGACCTGTACAGGAATCAACTGATCTCATCAGTCAGCCAGACACTGATGATCAGGGTCAGAGAGCTCATTCTGACCGTTGAGATTCGTCGTTCTGTCCAGGTCATCGTCGTGCATCAACACAGCGATTCCTTCGTTTGTTAGGGCCAGGTCGAACTCGATCAGATCGGCTCCTTCTTTTTGGGCCTAAAATACACCACTCGATATCATGGGATCTACAGTAATCGAAGTGTTTAGCACGTTATCTTACTAATTTTAACTGTGCGTTACACATTCCTATCGTTTTTGTTTATGAATCATTCCTTGTTTTTCACTTTTTGTGCAATTTCTGCACAATTGTCGTATTTACACTGGCTTCCATTCCTGTTGCATTGATATGATTATGCGGGACGAGAATAGACTAGGACACTCATTAAAACTATCAATTATATCGATCGGTGATGCGATATGATTTCATATCATTGCAAGAAACGTACGCGCCATAAAATTCTTTAATATCCCCAACCAAAGTTTACAACACTAGCGTAGTCTTATCACTAATCTTCAATTGATTGCAAATAAAGTTGATTGCAAAACACGGAATTATTACTCAACTGAACGAAGCCGGAGAATGAGTTTTCAGGGAATGAATAGGGGGAACCACGATGACCTCCGAAGCGCCAGCCATCGAAGAATGGATTTGCCTGAGAAAAGAGCTTTGAAGCTGTGAAAATGGCTTGAAAAACACATTTTCCTGCTTGCACTGAGGAAGACGGAAGAGAAAGAAGAGAACAGCAACGACTACGGGGAATATGATGATGAATATGGGGAAGAAAAAGAAGAGAAGAAGAATGACAGCGATGGTTAGAGCACCCGCAGCGATTATCTTCTGATCATCCATGGCTAATCACCCTGAAAATATGCTTTCATGCTTTAATGAAAAATCATACAGAATTGCTGCAAAATCAGTTATTATGCGTTAAAAAAATAATGTCACGTCAAGTGAGAATTTTTAAGTACACCCTTACTAAAAACCACTAGGCGTTAAGCATCGGGGAATCCGCAGATTAGGTGCGCGATCGGAACGCTAAAACGCTGGGAACAGTGGTATTATTTTCGAGCGGATTATTTTCGCTGTCATGCATAAAGCCAATTCGTGGGTACAATAAACGTCATTTTGAGCATTACATTGAAACATTCTTCTTCGTTTGCAAGTCGATGAACGAGGGATTACGCCCGTAAAAGTTAAAGGTAAAGTGTTTCGGCCTTAGAGATGTTTCACCTCGGCCTGACCTCGGCCAGCGATGTCCGTGAATTTCTTTGAATAAATTCTTGATTATTTCACAATGTTGTTTGGCGTGAACCGGTCTGACTGGTAGTCGATGAACCCGGAATGTGTTTACTGGAAGTAAGTGGGGGCATAGAGGGGCCAGTGGCCATCCCCTTCGTACTTGGCGGAACAGTTGGTGGAAGGGGACAGCCGCTCCTCCTGTGGGAGAAAGAGTATCAGCTGGTCGTTCAGTCGTTCATCACACAACCAATGATGGACTGGGGTGAATTGGGACACTTTACGCTGCACGAAAAAACGCTGAACCAAATGTTCATTTTTTCCACTACAGCCAGCCAGACAATGGGTGAACACATTCTCCGAGAAATTTCTCGCTACTCGAAGCTTTCGGCACTCGGACGCTTTTCGAAATGCGTGCAAACCCAAAGGTGCGCATATCTCTACAAACAGACGTTCATTTCTGTGAACGAGACAATGAATGGGCTCGGAGTGATCCCCATCACCTTCTTTTACTTCTTCAACTTTTTCTGCTCGGAAGAAAAAGCACAGCTATGTTACACTTTTTGCGAAGGCCCTTCCTCAGGTTTGAGTCGGTGTCCTATATCCTTTAACACTATGAACGCTAGTAGCTGTGCGTGTGATGCTCACTTCACTGATCTGATCTTCGCCCGCCCCTGATTTTGTTGACTACTTGACTGGAATAAACGACTTTCTCTGCGAAACACCGCACACAGCCAGCTTATTCCTCCTAACTACCTCATCATGTAGCCCATATCTCGTGATATTATCACTTTTCACTCCTCTTTTTGTCCCCGTCTATCCTCTCCTCCCCTCTCCTTCTCTTCTAACAAGCAGTAATCACTTCACGAACGACTGCTTTCCCAGGTGTCCTCCTGGTTGTTGATTCATTTCTGTCTCCTGCGATGACGACCTTTTGTTGTTGACGGTTTCGGGTCCAAAGCTGTGTCATCTGGCGCCCTTGGCTATTTCCTCACTTTCTGCCCCCTCAATGACATTGACTCGCGAGTTCTCAATCTCTATCGATTATTGTTTGTTCGGAAATTTTCTGATATTGTCTTAATCTCTCATAGATGACAGTCCATGATCATGTTCCCCGTTCTCTGAACAGACCCTAAGAGTGGAGTAGCGCTACTTTTCGACATCTCCCATAGGATAAGTGGATGCGCAAAGGTTGGGGATGGCACGGGAGAGAGTGTATCTGGGAGTATCCTGGAAGAGGAATGGGAGATTACAACAAAAGAAGAAGATGGGGTGCGCAAGAAGAGGGGGACTCCTCTCACCACCCACCCACACTACTACTCACTTCACAACTACGCAGCACTCTCATCTCTCGTGTGTTTCTACTACGGTAAGCCTGTTTATAGGACATAGGGGTATCTCTTGCCACTCTGATCATGGACTGTCATCTCATATTTCCTCCCTTCCTCCTTTCCCCTCTTTCTCCTCTTCGTGACGTGTTCAGTCTCTTTTGCCTCATCTCTTATCTTCTCTGCAGACCGAAGAATCGTATATCCGGCGGGTCTCCGGGTGAACCCTTCCCTTCAACCAAAGTGCTGTCTGAGACCGAGCAATCGCATAGGGCCCCATCCCCTGATAGAGTGGCAAGAGATCCCTTCCCATCATTGTATTCTGTAGATTGTGTGATTTCGCCATTGCAGATTCTTGACTGAGTAATGTCCGACGAAGAGGAACAGTAGTGAGTGGAACATTCTTCCCTTTCTTTCCTCTCTTCTTTCTCTCTTTCTGTACAGTATGCGTTCATCCAGTGGGTATTCCCCTTCCGGTTACTCTTCTACTTCATCTAGAAACTCGGCGCCTTCATACGGTAGTAGTCTTCCCAGTGCTTCATCCAACCGGTTCTCATCTATTCTCCCATCGGGTCTCTCCTCTCCCCCAGTGAATACCGTACTTGATCCGCCCCGTAAACTATCATCCATTGCCGATTACAATTGTTCAGCCTCTTCCTATGATACCAATCGTGTTCCATCCCGTAGATCCTCATCCGGTGATCCTCGATTTCGCAATGATTCTTCTAATCCCCGTTCGACTCGTACTCAGGAAACCGATTCCCTCTTAGAGCTGTACGGTGTACGCAAGAGTAGTGGTGGTTCGTCTATCGAACCCAAACGCGCATCTGCTAAGACTTTCCTTGAAGAGCGCAAGCGTACACTGGCCTGTCTCGATGAGGAATTCGGTCCAAATCTTAGACGGGGCTCTGCAGAGTTTGACCTCCCAGGGGGTAGTCGCGATTTGCTCGGTCGAAGTAGCGCTGCGGGTAAGGGAAAGGGCGAAGGAGGATTGGGCGAAGCTGTCGATCAGATTGAATGGACCAATCGCCTGTTGGATGCACATCGGAGGGTGGACGATCTATTGAAGAAACGAGGACTGAACTCTGATGATGAGAGAAAGTATCTGCGAGCATGGGAGGAGATACCCATTCCTGCTATAAGAGACATCAGAGACATAAGGGCCGATGCTCTGGCACTGAGGAGAAGGTCGAACTCGAGTGACTCTGGACTGAGCACGGACTCGGAGGAGGAGAAGAGAGCACGACAGAGAAGTCCACCATTGGAGGAGATCACGGCAGATGAGGACTGGGAAATGGATGAGTTCGAGGAAGAAAAGGCAGTGTTGGTCCTCCCTCAGTCTTCTACAGTGAGAGTGGAACAGACATGCTCTTTCGGAGTGGAAGCCACCAGTGTGTCCAGGGAAATCAAGGGACGAACTGCCAATGAGATAGCCAGAAGGTGCATAGTGCCGAAGAGGAAGAACGAAATCGTGAAGGTGAAGGCCTCATTCGTAGCCCCCAAGGAGAAGACTCCACCAGTTCCTAAGGAAAAAACAGTGCAGATGGAGAAGGAAATGAAGGGGAAGAACAAATCGGAAAGAGTCAGGAAGCAACTGCCTGTTTATATGAAGAAGGAAGAGAAGGTGACTATGAACGTGAAGAAGGTCGATCAGCCGATGAAAGCCAACCAGGAAGGGAAAGTCATCTTCAGAACGAAGTCCCGTTCTCAAGTCAGGTTGCAAGAGGAAGAAGAGAATCTCCACAAGCAGGCTCTCAGGAATGCTCGCAAGTCCTGCGATGAACCTCCTGAGGATGAGAAGCAACATGAGTTGAGGAGACACACAATAGCTGTGAAGCCAGATATGAAGAAGCTCAAAAGGCAATCTCGGGTGACTCAGCCCCTGGAGGCTTGTAAGACCATTCTGGCCTCGTTGAAGCCTCGTAAGAAGAGACTCAGTCGGAGTTCAGCAGAGATCAGCGTCCAGCACTGTAGTTTCTTCTCCACCGCCCACACAGTGCGTCGTCCTATGGAGAGGAATGTGCGGATGAACCTTAGACTGACTGAGAGAGCGCCCAACAAGGAGAGGACAAAGATCATCCTGGCATGTGCACGAGTTGCTCATGCACGGTTGGACATCAATCTTCGAAGGAGAGCACAACTCAAGAGGAGGCAGACTGTACAACTGGAATCTGCTCCCAAAGTCTCGCAGCGACGGAAAGTAGGCAAATTGGAGAGGTCCATGACTGTCGAAGCGCCGGTCGTCCGTCCGGAAAGGGTCGTCAAGCCTCTGCAGATTCCTCAGCACTTCCTTCAGAAGGAGAAAGAGGAGGAACCTCTGAAGGAGGACATCAAAGCAGCGAGGCAGAAGCTGAGGAAGGTGTCTATGATGGAGTGTCTGAACAGTCTGGGAATGACCATGTACTGGGTGGATCCACGAATGAGGAGGAAACCACTCAAGATCGTGAAGAGAAGGGAGGAACCGCAGAAAGAGAACATCGCGGAGAGGCTCATAGAAAAGGAGGAAGCAACTGTGAACATTGAGAAGGAGAAAGAACCTGAGGAGCCTCCGAAGAAGTCCCGTCTGCAAAGACAGAATGCATTCAAGAAGAAGAAGAAGTTGCCTCCGGAGGATTCATTGTCCATATCATCTAAAGACTCGTCTACCTCACAAGCACAGTCTACATCATCATCGCATTTAAACTCTAATGGCCCCCTAGTTCGCCCCGCGACGACTAGAGGACGCCGGTCGAGGAATGAAAGGACAATAACATCGGAGGTCTTCGACCGAATCGCGAACTCAGACGATAATAATAATATACCATCTACCATTCCTATGCCAATCGTGGAACCTCCCTCACCACTTCGTTCGCCTTCACCACCCTTTGAGCTTGATGAAATCGACCGTCTATTCCTTGAAGCCTTCAGAAGAACCCTCCATATTCCCATTCCCAGGTCTATTCGTCCAAGAGCTTCCTCCCCATTTAACAAGCCTATTCGTATCCTGGTGGAGCAGCGACTTCGTGACTACCGTAGTCCCAGTCCTCGTCCCTCCTTCATTCATCGTCGTTCCCCAGTTCCTCGTGATCTTTCACCCTCTCCTCCTTCACAAGAACTGACACTGAAGAGGGCATACACCCGCCGCTTTCGTCTTAGTAGAGTGCAGCCAAACTATGGTGTGTCACTCAAGAAGCACCACGAGAGGCAGCTGCCCGCCCTGTTCATTGTGAGACGCAAGAAGCGACCGTTCATTCCGAGATGGAGAAGGGCGAAGTGAGCACATGGGACAGGGGAATGGGATCAAAAACATAAAAATCAGGGATTTTTGATAATTTTTCTATTGCAGCTCCGAGTACGAGGAGGAGGTGGAAGAGGTGGAAGAGGTGGAAGAGGAAGAAGTCGAGGAGGCTGCTGAACCTGTCAGGTATGCCAATTCTCATAAAATTGTGCATTTTATCAAGCATTGGTTGGATAATATTTGTTATCTATGATTTCTGCTAACATTTTCTACATCTTCACTTTCTCTTATCCTTTCATTTCAGGAAGCCCTCCCGGTGAGCCCCTCGATCCCTCTTCTTCTGTCACTAACATCTTTATCTAACCATCTGTGTTTTCTGAGTTCACTCTGTCATTTATGCTGAGTAGAACGAATTGAATTGCAGGGCCGCGTACGAGGATGACGAAAGTCTCACGGAGGCGGAAAAGGCAATGATTGTATGTTGTTGTCTTACATTCCCCCTTCACTCGTGACTCCTTCAGGCAGCGAAGAAGAGACACGAGGATGATGAACAGGCCAAGTTGGATGAGTACGAGGAGAAGAGAAGGGCCGAGAGGGAGAAGGTGGGAATAAGGCAGTAGAGGGATACTGTATCTGGGAGACGAGTCCTGGAGGCAAGTGTGGAATACTGTAGGAGGAAGAGGAGCTGCGCAAGCTGAAGGAGCGTCAGGAGCAGAGGAAGAAGGAGAGAGAGGAGGAGGAGAAGGCGCTGAAGGAGAGGAAGAAGAATGAGGAGGAGAGACGCAAGAAGGAAGAGGTAAGGTTTCCAAAAATATAATGCATTGGTCACATGGCTAGCTGTGATTTATAGTGCTGTAAATTGAGTAGCTACGTGAATATTTTCAATGACAGAAATCATAAGTTGCATGGGATCAAACATTTACTACTAGGACTGTTTATTCTTAGAATCATGGCTATCTTTTGCCATGAATTTTGTGGAATGGCTCTTTCAGGACGAGCGCCGTGCTCGCGTCGAGGCCGATAAGAAGAAGAAGGAAGATGAAAAGAACAAGCGAGAGCAGATGCTGGCTGGTCTGTCCGGAGGAAAGAACTTCGTTATTCCCAAGAAGGAGGACAAGTGAGCATCATCGTGATGACGTCATCACGCTCTTCTCATTCAGGAGCGACAAGTTCGGCAACATCGTGCAGGCGAAGCAGGAAATGGGCATGACGAAGGAGCAGCAGATGGAGGCCAAGAGGGTCAGTTCGAGTTCGCCGTGTCAGGCCCCCATCATCTCGCAAACCCCCACTATTTATCTTGTTAAAACGTACAAACCAGGGGGTTGTAAATATCATCTCGCTCTTGTAAACACAGGGTGTCGTTTACTGCCGTTGTAGTGATTGCAGTGGGAGAGAAATGAGGCCATTCATCGTTATGGAAGTGATAAGAACAGAAACAGTCGTAATTAGAATCATTCTGACTGTAATCGGTGTATTTTGTCACTGCCACCCCGGGAAATATGTGCTCGAGTGTGTCGAGCGGAGTACATTGGGGAGTATGAGCAGCAGCGAAACAAATCAAATCAATTCATATCAGTTCACAAATCAGAGAACATTAGCGGTTCTAAATTCACATTATGTCCCTCACCGCCAGCTTGATCACTTGTAACAAATATGGAAATTGCAATTTGCAGATTTTCATCCAAGCGGTTGCCAAGGGTATCGATGCCAGTGGACTTCTTCCTGCTGATCTCAAGGTACCTGCTGACACTGAAAATGAGACTTTTCGATAAAAACTAGTGACAAACTAGAACGCCGTGGGCACTTGCGCCATGATGGTGAAATGGACAGACGCGCCACCAATTAATTGCTCAATTTTCGTTTGATCATGATGGCGCAAATTTCCGTAGCGCATTTGTGGCAAAACGAATCCTCCATTGTGATTGTGTGGTTCATCTCATTATGTGAGAAGTACATAGTACATACCTACTGTGACATAAGTTGTTTATAACCAATTTTCTCTTAGATCAAGATCAAGGAACTGCACCAGCGCTTGTGTAAGTTGGAAGCGGAGAAGTACGATCTGGAGAAGCGTCACGAGCGTCAGGAATACGATGTGGGTGGATTGACATCTTTATTTACAATCATCCCCAAAGGTCTCCCACAATTCCCCGTATCTCGCGAACGGGGCTTCCCACATCATCCTCAGGAAATAATATCCCCGCACCCGTGCTCTTTTGCCCATCACCTAAAAATACCTCAGTAGTACAGCTTGTATGCATGAAATCCTTCCGAGCGCGAAGGGATAATCTCGTCTTTTGGTCTGATTTCTGTCTGCCTCCACGCATTTCCGACTCCTTAGATATATGAGTGTAGCTGAGTAATCGGCGGCAGAAGAGCACAGATGATGACGTGTCTCCCGTCTCTTCTTCCTTTTTGGAGAGTTCCCATTGTTGCAGTTGAAAGAGCTGAACGAGAGACAGCGACAGATGGCGAGGAACAGTGCACTCAAGAAGGGCCTCGACCCCACTGACTCCAACTCTCGCCACCCGGTAAGGGGGGGGGGGCAGTAGTTGCAGTGTGACGGTGGCAGTCTGAGCAAAAAAATCACTCCAAATCGCAGATCCAATAAAGTGGAAGATTCAGTTAGAGTGGGTTAGGCAAAAAAAGACGGCAAGTGACACATGGTAGAATCCGAGCAATTCCACCACCTCGTGAAGGACAAAACACTGGTTTCCTTCATGATGACACCAGATAAATCGTGGACAAATTTCCTTATGACTCCTCAAGTTCAATGGGAGCACATGCTATATGAAGGAATGAGTAAGACGTGAACTCTCACATCAGACATCAGAATGCTATCTGAAACTTCCATTCAGTGAAAACATTTCAATTTCAGCCGAAAGTCCACGTTGCTTCGAAATTTGAGCGTCGTGCAGACACTCGATCGTTCACCGACC
This sequence comes from Diplogasteroides magnus, assembly GCA_014805445.1. NCBI lineage: Eukaryota > Metazoa > Nematoda > Chromadorea > Rhabditida > Diplogasteroididae > Diplogasteroides > Diplogasteroides magnus. The sequence continues at coordinate 38,876 of JACMIF010000103.1, read as the reverse complement.
GCAAGAATATCTTCCTGAAGGTTAACTATTCTCCTTTCAGCCCAAGATCCAAGTCGCTAGCAAGTATGACCGCACGATTGACCGTCGTAACTTCAACGAGCGTCGCATGATGTTTGAAGGTGTACGTCTCTTGTCCGTCCTGTGCATTCCATGTTCTGTCCTCGTCCAGAGTGGCTGTCCTTCCAGATTAGGAAAGCCTATCCCATCTTCCCTGGCGTTCCTCCTCCTCCAACAATCTTGGAGAAGACGATCATGAAGTTCAGAGGGGAGGGAGATGAGGATGAGGAAGAGGCGGATGAGGAGATGGAGGAGGAGGTCTACGTAAGTGTCTGCATACAGTTCCGTGTCATAATTTGCATTACAGGAAGCGGAAGAAGTAGATGAGGTTCTCAACTCTCGCTTCACATTCAATTACATCTTGTCTGCCTTTTTCAGGAATACGAGTGAGCTTCCAAGGATCGTCGGGAGATGGTCTGCCGGTAATGCAATCATCTCCTCGTGCCCTCCTTCCTCACTCACACTCTCTCATCTTCAGACGCGCATCTCAGTTGTCATGTTGCCACTACGGCGTATTCTAAGCACATCTCAAAATAAACGTTGCATGTTCCCGTGTCAAGTCTCGTTCGTGTTCGTCATAGTGTCCGAATGTGTGTGCATAGACAGTGCAAAAACGGGCGAAGACTGGACTCTTGGGACCAGGGGGAAAGATGACCCGTCGTGATACGAGAGATTTTAGAAGAACGGCGAGACGAAGAGGGTAGCCGAGTCTGCGTGGAAGTCGAACGAAGACGTAGAACAGATCCGAACAGGACAGAATCCCGTCCATCGTTTCATCAAACAGGTATCAGGAGCCATAATCATGGTCATTAATACTGCGGCCCAAACGATGTGATTCAAAATGCCCATCAGTATTGGCAGGGTGAATCCCAAAGTGCATTGCAACTCTCTGTGCTCTCTATCGAACGATCGTGACTACGCGCCAGAGACGACCGCGTGAATGAGAGCACAGAGAGAACGAATGAACTTTGTGATTCACTCTGCCAAGACTGTGTCCATGTTAAATGGCCAAAATGCATTATCGTAAATCCCTCGCGCACATACTTTAGTCTCAAGATTAGGCATCGACATATAAACACGTCTACATGTACCACACAATGCGTGCTTTTCGCGAAAAGCGCAAACGGAAATGCGTGGTCGATTCGTTTCAAGGTATTCATAAGACCCGACAATGAGCCCCGTGACTACTCCTTTTTTCTCTTCGGTTCGCCACATCAAAATCACAGAAAAAAAGCGTTGAAGTCTATTTTCGCAACCTTGAAGCATGACACGCATCCTCGAACTTTGAGGCACTCTGGGCATTTCCGCTAGGAATTGGAAATGAATTTCTGTTCCGAGAAACCTTTCCATTTTTTGCAGATGAGTGCCAACGGCATCGACGTCGAGGCCGTTTCTATAATCAACTAAGCTCCTAAGGAGTGGTCCAATCTATCCGTCTCTCATATTTATACGCCGAGCGATAATCGAATGTGTGTAACAATAATTCATCGTGCGATAAATGATGTGTGTGTATGTGTCTCTCCTTATCTGGGCAGTGTCACAAGAGTAGGGGCAGTTTCCCCCTCCACGAGGCGCCTGGAATTCGTCTCGTGACGTCTGCCCATCATTCACTGCAGTTTCCGCCTTCTTGTCTTCTTCTCTAACAATCACGTCCACTGACGTTGCCTTTATCCATTACAATCATCAACAGCAAATTAGGAGTGTGAATCCTAAAGGGATTCCATTCTGGGAACGAGAGAAGCTATAAGACACGGGATTCCTTCATTCTGGATCAACCGGGTCACATTTAGAGGTCAGTTAAGGGAGATAACAACGAACGACGGGCAGGAAACGCACGGTGCAACTCAGAGATCGACAAGAATGGAGAGTAATAATGAGTTGAACTGGAATCGTGGGATGATTATGATTTGCACTAGAAAGCGACGAACAACAGACTCATTCAATATTATATATGCATGTGATCACAACGAAAACGGAAGCATAAGTATACAGCGACTAAGAGTACAGTGAGTGTAGGAATGAGAGTATCAGTGTGTCATCAGTTGAGTGTACTGGTTGGTGTGAAAAGAAGAGGAAGAATAAGAATAAGAAGAATGGGAAAAGAAGGGTACAGGAAGGGGGATTATTCATCATCGGAGTCATCAGGCAATATATTCACCGGAGTGCATGTGAGAAGCTCAATTGAAACTAAGAGCTAGTGAAGGGAAGATGGCCTTTTAGGCTGCTGAAGAAGCGTCACAGCACAGCTTACATCTGTAAATCAAATCATTTTTTTGTGTTTTGACGTCGACGCCCCCGAATAATCGCCAAATCCGACATTTGAGATGTGCTACTATTTCTGATTATGATGCAATACCTGAGTGTCGGCTTCCTCCATCTCTGCCATTTGGGCCATTTCCTCCAATTCCTCCATCGTTGGCTCATCCACCGTGCCTTGAGGCGCAGTGGGATACACAAATGCGTTCGCCCTGTCTTGTCCCAGTAGATTTGACACCACACACGTGAACTGTCCCATGTGCTCCCATCCGAGTTCCTTGATGAGCAAATCTCCGTTCTTTATCACCTGAAGTAATTGAGATTACGGGGGTTGTCAGTGGCAGTCAGTGTCTACCTCATATCCGTCCGCGTGGTTCAGGGCCTTCCTATCCGCGTCGTACCACGCGACTTCGTCCAATTTGCTTCCTGGTCGGCAGGTGAGCAACACGCTGTTGCCAATGTTCTCGAACCGCGCGTCCGTCCAGAAAGTGATGATGGGATGGGCGCGGGTGGCAGCAGCGGCGCACTTGCTGGTGAGACCCTCTGGAAAGAGATCACACTAGAGACACGATGACGTCATCGCAACTGACCGTTCACTCGGATCTTCGCCTGCAGCCTTTTTCTCTGGTGGCCGTTGTCGATGACGACGGTGAGGATACCGGCGTTTCTGTGATCGACACAGGGAACGCGTAGACGAGAGAGGGACACAGTGGATGAGATGACCTAAAGAGAATAGGACTCGGTCAGTCAATCAGGAGTCTCTCTACCAACCTCCTTTCCGATATTCCTCATTTTCTCAATGATGTTATTCCTTCTCTTTGTTCCTTGGATCAATCTGCCATCAAGAAGCCTGAATTGCGTCTCGTTGTTTTCGTTGTAGGACCCCGGGTTGTTTGTGTGTGGTAACACAAACAGGCTTCTCCGCAATCACTCACCAATAGATATTCACTGCAGGAATGGAGACGGCCTCGCACTTGAAGTCGAGTGAGTCTCCCACTCGGACTGTTGAGTCCTGCAGATTGCATTGTCCAAATCGGAGTGAGGTCTTCTCTGTCAATTGAGCTGCAATGTAAACCTTAATTGGTCCCAGAACCCAACTACCGTACCTTTGTCAAGTTCCCTTCCAAGCGACTCCATCTCAGCATCTGCATTGTCCTGCGATAGTGGGGTTAGGAGGGATGAAGAGTGGGGGAACTCACTTGATATCGTCTGGGAAGGGCGGTCACAGCTGCAGCAGTGAAGAGAGCGACGAGTATCAATCGAGTCATGATAGTGAGTCTCTGGTCGACAGGTAGCACCGAGTGACTGCCAGGCAAAACGTCTCAATGAATACTCTAGGGGCGGGCAACGCGAGAACGCGCAGGCCACGCCCACTTTATGCGAGGAGCCCCTTCCCCGGAAGAGGAGGACACGGTAGATGAACAGAGAAAATGGCAAATGGCGAGAGTTGCAAAGGTAAGAAGGCATATATCATGAGAGAGAAAGGAAGAAGAAAGGGAATGAGGGGGAAGAGTAACGACAACTGATCGTGCAAGACGGACCCTCTCACGATTTATGGACAAGGTTGGCAACACAACTGAGAACCCGGACATGTGATGCACACGCGCCACCACTTGTCTTCCGAGGGTGAATTGTGGCATGGAGAAGAAAGAGAAGGCCGAAGGAGGGTGAATTTATCTCGTGACTAGTGACCATCACTAGTGACCATTCACCATCGACCACTTCGCACGATGCCTATCACATCCGCAAAGCGAGAATATATCAATGGAAGGAACAGGCACTTTTTCATCTGACAGAGGAGTCACTCGGGTAGGAAAAAGAGAACGGAGTGGACCGTTCTCGCACGATGATAGGATGAGGTCTATCCCCATGTGCGACTGAAGACATTCAAATATTCGCAGTTCATAAATCACATGAATGGTCAGATATGAGATGATTGATGATTGAACGGGTATATTAGGAAGCGGGCCAGTCACAGAGACTATGTCCGTGAGATGTGATCATCTCACTCTGTAATCGTGTCACTTTGACGTTGCATTCGCAGTGCGCCACCTCGCCGTTTGAACTCGCGCGATTGACGGCTGCCACTCTTATATAAGAACCATTAGAAAGGGCACTGATAAGTGCTACCAATATGCTGCGAAGGAATGTCATCTTCTTCCTCGCCTCATTGGGAGGGGATTGCTCCCATTTGTCCTGTCTCAGCCCCTAAATGGGCACTCGGATGAATTGCATCATGCACTCGGCTCGGGTCACGTCCCGACAGGCACACCTGTGGCCCGTTGCGCAATCTCCAACATTGCGGGAGCCACCACTCCCAATGGGGCAGGCCAGCCAAGGCGGGAATAGCTACTGACGCAATACGCACGGTCCAGGGTCAGTCTGGTGGGAGAGTGACCGGGTCAGTAATGGAATGCCTGCACTCAACTACCGCACAGACATGGGTCAAGCAGAGGGAATGACGGGGAGATGAGTCATCAGACAGGACCAGCTGTAGGCTATCAATTTATCACCACGGCAGAGGTCCTCCACTCCACTTCTTTTGACTCATCCCAACCATCCCGCAATTTGTCAGTGAGGAAAGGTCGACCTAACAGAGAAACGACAACATGTTGTGGCCATTTCGCACCTTTTTGTCGACCGCCCTCACATCACTTCTACCTACTGCAAAATGAATGGAGAAAGGAGACCGGAGAAGAAGTTAATATCCTAAGTGTCTGCTCGGTTTGCTGTGCACTCAACTTTTGGACATTCTCTTGTTGACCGTTCGAGTTATTTGTTCTGCCCCGGGCAATGGCACCAAAGAAGGAGAAGGGGAATGGGCCGACTCCCACACGGTTATTTGATCGGTCAGTGCGAGAAATCTGCTGCACAAATAGATGAGGACGAGGGGTCAAGTTGGTGACGTGGTGACAATGGTGGTTGAAGAGAGCATTTTGAAGAGAAGATCACCGTTGGAAATCCCGGAGATCACCATGCACTCCCGTGTTTTGCCTCCCCCACCCAAGCATTTCCTAGTTTGTTGACTGAGACCATAACACAATGATTCAAATGAACACCATTCATCGGCTACACAGTCTATGTATGCTGTATTTATCATGAAAAAAATACTAATTACATGTTATGCTTGTCTAAAACATATGGCACTGAATTGGGGACGATTTCAATTCGGACTATTTGAGCACACTCGCATGATAAAAGATTAGATGCCACGAATAGACCTAAAGTACAGCCGCAACAATGCGAAAGAGGCTTAATCTAATGGACGTTTGTACTTGGGCATCATTGATACCAGAAAGGTGTAGTGTGCAAGATCGGGAGATGAAGCCCTGAGTGTGAAGCCACCCCAGATTGGGTGGCATTTACTTGTGTTTCTTGAGATTAGCGAGGGCGGTGAGGTGCTCGTGGCCACCCCACAATTGCATGAAGACCTTCTTCTCGGTGGCATTTCCATTCGAGGAATCCGCGTGTCCATGAACGACTTCCTTCGCGCCATGAAGAGCCGCCAGTCTGGAGAGTAAATATGATTTACAATCCCCACCATATCTGAGCTAACAAATCTTATGGCCCATCCTATGAGGTCACATCCATGGGCTAATCGGCGCGATGGCGAAATATTTGCCATGTCCGAATGCGCTTCCGAGAGATTGCGAACCTCCACACTATCAGTCAATTTACGGCCACTCACAAACAATCGGAGAGGGAAACAACAAACTGCTGATTGCGCACGATAAGAATGCGTAGAAACGGGGCCGCTCACCCGATGCTGTTGTTCATTTTCTCTATGAACGCGGCGACTTCGGCCTCTTCGTCGAAAACAGCGCTGGCATATCCGATCTGAATGCAACACGTGACTGGTTGTTGATCAGCGCGGCTCACTTTGACCAATTCCTCCGCTCCCAAGACTGCGCCGGTGGCCAGATACTCGATTGCACGGGAACGACCGAGGGCTTGCACGATGAAACGGCCACCGCCCCAACCAGGCGACACCCCCATCCTTCCCTGCACAAATCCCACCTGAAATACACATCATGTTGTAGTTCACACGAGAATAACTGGAAATTCTTTTATTTGTAGTTTGGTCGTAAAGACAAGTTCAAAAGTGCTCCTTCCATCTCTAGGAAACATAACTTTACTGTTCAGGGGTGATTCATTTGCTTATTGGTGGGATTTGAATGATTTTATGTAAAAGAATTGTAACATGAGTCTTCAGAATGCCTTGTTCACAAGCATCAGTGCGAATAGTCTAGACGTGAAGCCATTGTCCAGCTGTGGAATGCACTTTCCATCTGTGAACTCTTTGTGTAAACTTTGAATGATGTGCACATACATTATTACAGACTACACACAGAAAAATAACAACAGATACGATGGTGGTGGTAGTTCCAAAATATAACTATGGTAGTCAATACTGAAGACCCCACTGCATTGGTAGTAGCTATTTACCTGTGTGTTTTTTAGGGAAGTCTTACTGAAGGATTGCAATAATACCTTGGCATTCTTGTGAACGATGCGAAGATCACATGCAGATGCAATCTCTGTGCCTCCTCCAAGTGTGAAGCCCTCGAGAACGGCAAGAGAGACGAAGGAAGAGTTGGCGATCGTTGACAGTGTCTCGCCCATTACCGTACTCATCACATATGCGCCCTCCTCGTTCGCTATCTGAAAGTATCGTTTCTAAAAATACTTCCACAGAGATATTCAAGCTGCCATAACCAGGATATCCGGGCTACCGTAACCCCGGGAGTAGGTTGTAAACTCAGAGATTGTTTATTGTGAATATAGCAGCTGCGCTTGTACAAAGTACAAACTTTGTGACCCTTGCATTCGAAAAGATTACAAAACAAAGATTGGTGTTGTAATGTTGTGTTATTGCAAGCCTCACTGATCAGTTCCGTGCATTGAGGACATGATTCAGCACCGGATGTTTGTAAGAATCTAAAATGCGACCAAAAATCGACCATTTGGATGATCGTACGTGTTTCTAACCGGAAACGGGGAGCATTTAGCCTGGAAAACGCCCTTTTGACGCCCGGAAGAGATTAGTACAAGAAAAAGACGATAAAGACTGCCAAAACATCAACATCTCGTGAGCATAAGGCGTTTCAAGGACGTCTTTTGACGTCTTTTGCGGGGGGGGGGGATCTCACGAGAATATCGTGACATGTCATAAGGAAAATTCAGAGGACAAAGGGCAAAAAAGCTTACGGCCTTGACGAATTCGATATCTCCTCCACTGCAAAACGTTCCTTCTGCTCCGCGAACCACAGCGAGTCTGGTCTTTTTGTGTTCGGTCAATTCTCGTGCGACTCTTCGCAGATCCACCATCATTTTGCCTGAAAAGTTCGGGCTACACTCAAGGAAAGCAAATAGCGTCGTACCACTGAGTGCATTCTTCTTTGCGAGGTTGTTTAAGGTAACATGGTACACTTGATGATGTTTATCGTCTCTGGTGCACGTGATCTCCCCCTGTCTTCCGTGCTCCCTCAGGTACTCGTTCAATAGACCGGGACTAGTGAATTTTTCCTGATAGAACTTCAAGCCCTTCGATTGTCGAGAGGTCCAACGAAGCGATTCTTCTGCAAGACAACCAATATAATCGTGAAAACACAGTTTTTGCAGTTTTAACGTCAAATAAACTTGCAAAACCTCATGGAACAAATTAAAACAGTTTGCAAAAAATCTGGGGAAACTCACGATTTACACTACTCCAAAGCCTAAGAAGATCCCGACTTGTGTTCATTATCGTTCCTGAATTGGGAAACGTGAACATTTGAGCATAACAAACCGTTAAAAATCACAAGACGCATGCAACAAATTTGAAAGGTCACGTTCTCTATTCAAATTTTATTGCACATTGGTTCTCGCGTGGAAAATGAAGGTACGGTAGATTGCACAAGGAACACTTAACCAGCTGCTCTCTTCTCCCTCGTCTATCTCTCTCTCTCTCTATGACGGACAGCCCGGTTCCTTTCCTTTTGAGTTTTTCCTCTTCTTCCACTCAATCGATACAACATCAAGCTGAAACTTGAGAGACTATCCCCTTTTTGTCGTGTGCAGTGTTCCAGCATTGCCTTGCCGAAGTTCTAAATTATTCTTCCTTCTTAAGATGCGATGGGGCAATTAGGGAGTCGATTTTTGGCCGTAATTCATCAGCGGTCGGAGGGTGGAGGAGTTGGAGGAGTTGGAGGAGAGGAAGGAGACCCCAATCACTTGGATATCTACTCAAGATGCGATCGTAAGTCAATGATCTGTAAATTTTGTCTATTTTTTGGCGTTTTTTCACTGGTCAATAATAATTTTAAAATATTTTCGAGTGCAAAATATATTTTATAGCTGGATCATACTTCGGAAAGCACTTTATGATGGGCAGTCAGAGGTACAAGGTGGCAGAACCGGAAGCCTCGCTCTTTTTCGTCGAAAACAAGGAACTGGATCTACTAGGAGACAGACCTGTCACTGTGAGTTTGCCAGTGAGCGATTGACTATATGCCAGACTTGTTCAGTTTCCTTATCATACGGGTAAAGAAGACGATAACATTCATCCACTCAATGTGTATGTGAACATTCGCAAGGAGTCAGTCAAGTTTGTACGGTGAGCCAACAATAGAATTAAAAATTAATTGCTGTTTGGCGTTTTAGAGTACCGAATGAGGATGGTGTTACTGGAGACAGTTATCGAATAGAGTTCATTTTTGACGCTGATAGACCAGGATACATCCAACTGCACTTCAATGCAATGGAATTTATGGACGGACGCGAGATCAGGTATTTCAATGTCGTTTTGACAGATGTTGATGGCTCATCCTTCAGATTCGCGTATCGTGACATGGCCAACCCTCAGTTTTCTGAACAGTATCCGTTCATAGTCGGTGCTGATCAGTACTTTAGCGACTACGTCTTCGTCACGTCCAAGTTCGATATGAGCAAGGTAACTTCACCAAAATATTGACCCATGAGATCTTTCTAAAATTCATACGATTGCATTTTAATACTACTATTTCTCGTTGACTAAAGTCATTTGTTTGAGTCAAATGAAGCAGAAAAATAAAACGTAAATTTATTGTACTTGATCCTTGTAACTATTGTAGAATGAATGTTCATTAGCATTTTTAACAGTGTTTATCTTGCAGCTGCAGTACAAGGGCGGCAATTTCTTCCCAGTCCTCATTGCAATGGCCACGTCTCCATCAACCGACAGTCCACAATTGCAGTCAACTGTATGCACGATCGATGTCAGTTCTCACTTTCATTCTTCCCGATTATACTGATCTTCGAATTCGCTCGTCCAGAATATCAATAAAAATCCATAGATCGAGTTTGAAAGAAGCAATAATTTTGTGATGATAATATCATTTGCCTTTCAGCAAGCTTCTGACAACACGCACAGCTTGATGTTGAAGCCGAAGCGACAGAAGGTTTCAGTGGACGGAGTGATGTACTTGTTACAAGTGAGATGCTCCCATGAATGAGAGTGGATGAATCACTTCCCCTCATACAGGAACTGTTTGGCCTTGAGAACAAGGAGTCCGACACTGCGAATGAGGATAATGGTTTTGAGTGCAGTATCTGCTTGAGTGATGTAAGTGTTCACTTTCAGTCCAGTTTCAGTTTCAGTTCGTAACTTTTTTCTCTATTCCATTTTATTGCTTTCCAAAACCATCGAATGAAGTGAATCTGTCCAGTTAAATAAAGGAAGTGAGGGGTTTATGCTGTGTCCCAGATAAGGAAAGGCATTCAAGGTGCGTGACACGGTGATCCTTCCATGCAGACATCTCTGTCTGTGCAATGGCTGTGCTGAGACTCTCCGACTCAAGGTAAAATCAAATCATTTATCACTTGCATGTATATTATGTAACTTTGATGTCTGATCAGAATGCATTAGGTATGGCCATGTGGTGAGAAAAAATAACATCGCCATCATAATAATAATGTATGTAACATGATTAATTATTAAAAGGGGTGAGGGATGAGGGGAATAAATACATCTCCTATCTGCATTCTGAACATTCGATGTTTGTTAGTTATTCTGTATACGTCAAGCTAAGCGCGTAACAAATTCCATTACGTGAAACTCGGAAACAGCCCTAATGATGAAATGGACATTTTATTTTTCATATAATATTTCAAGCCATGTTTTTTATTTAAAAAATGCTGGCGTTGTGTATGAATGCATTTGTCGATACAGTATCCTCTTGTAGGCTAACAACTGCCCGATCTGCCGCAAGCCATTCCGTGCGTTGGTCCAATTATGGGCGAGGAGAACGATGAATTCGGTTACGGTAACCGATCCTGCGAACGGTGCACGCACTCGATCACAATCAAAGTGAGCAAAACACACGATTGACATTGTTATACCTAGAAACATGACAATAATGATCAGATAAATGCAAAAAATAAAGCCAGAGGTAAAAGGTAAAGGTTTACTCATATAACGCGCATGCGCTGAGGAGGCAGTTCCCAACAGGGGATTCGAGACCGGTGCTTCTTTTATTTAAGTTATTTTCTCCGATTCTATACCTTCCGTGGCAAGCCTCTACCAATTTCCGACTCCGGAGGGATGGCACCTCGGTGAGGTATTGGAGGCCGGGATAGAACCCGGGACAGTCGGAATGACCGCAAATATTCGGAAAAAATAATATCCGAAGAAAATCATACCGGTTTTCCAGATACGAACGACTTGAGCTGGTGGAAGCATTGAACGGGCCGAGATGTTACCCTGTGGAAGGTAGCACTTCTTCCATTGTGAATGAAGAAGGAGATGATCTGAGAAGAAGGAGCACGAGGTCACGAGGACATAAGGTAAACAAGTTATTCTTACATACTGAATCATTCACTACCGTGAATATTTTAGGACCAGGAACTAGCTGCGTGTTTTCACGTAACTTTTTATTAGTCATACTGTTATGACTCCGATACTTCTCAGACAGTGATTTATTTCCACTTCGCTATTTTTAGTTGCTAGGAGGAGTAGAAATGCATCATAGACAGATTTATTCGTTGTTGGGGATTTTTCGATTATGACTATTCTTGTTATCGCAGAAGTACGCCAGTCTCTGCTCAAAACGTGAACTGTTTTCAGTCTACTCGAGCATCCCATTCACTTTAGGTCGTGGGAAAGAAGGCGATCGTGGATGAGGTCAAGGAGACCGAGGATGGAATAGAACTCACCAGTGCCGAGTACTTCCAGCATCGTCCAGTCAACGTCGTTGTTGTCAAACCCGCGCCCATCAAAGCGCCCATAAAGGTATCACGATTGTTTGTGTGCTCTCTAGGGCACTCATTACAAAAGTAATTTGTGATTTTGTCATTCGTCCAAGTATTGCATGAAGAGACAACAACTCCACGGAGGTTAGACGAAGGACAGATGAACTAAATGCTTTCATAAGAGAACCCTAGTGCTACCCCATTTCACGGTCTACCTCGTTTAGTCTGAGCCGTCTTCGTCTGTTGACAAGGACTCCTCTAGCGACGAAGAGTTGCCCACAGTGCCGCAGACACAGGTACCGTACCCTATCCCTCATTCCTACAGTAATCTTCTTCAGATCACATCGGACCCTTCGTCAGTGGACTCGCAAGACTCGAGCAACGCCCTTCTCGACCAGAAGACACAACAGTAGAAAATATGCAACCACATATCTGGCGACTCCGCCCCTCAATGCATTCCTCCCATGGTATCCTCTCTCTCATACTCAACCATTCGAATCTCTATTTCTCTTTGTATATATAATCTACTGTAAAAGAGTATGTATCCACTTATCTTGTGTACATGGGTGTGACTGGCTTTTAATCACTTTCATTTGTACCATTTTCTTCCCTTATCGGTCGGTCAGTTATAGAATATTGTCATACATCTTCCTTATGGATATAGCAGATATATTGAGAGTTGTATCTTGCACCCGTTCACGTGCGGCATTTGCGATAAATTAGCATATTTTTTCTTTGCGGGCATTGAAGATGTTGCGAAGGCGGGTTGAGTCCCGACTAGTCGCTTGAGTGCCGCCCTCTCTTCTAATTCCGCCCCAATTCTTAACGCTCGTTTTGTTTCGCCGTCCTTTTCAGTTCACATGTGGATGTTGTCGCAAAATGGCCTTCTTTCATCTTTGACGTCGTCATGTATAATTCCTTTCAGTGATGGAGAGGCCGAATGAGATTCGTCTCAACGTATCGTTATTTCCACAGAACGAGGAGAGTCTGCGACTTCTGCCCAATGAAGAGACTCTCGGAATTCCCATGACGAGATTCGATGAGTGCGAATCGATCGATCCTGATATTGAGATCATTACTGACACAATCTATGAGGCGAGTTCAGGCCTCACTTCCTTCCATCCATTCTCTTAGAGTCTTTGTCTGAGCCCCATTTGTGGGGGGATGAGTCCAGATTGCCCTCTTCAGAATAAGCGGAGAAAAGAACGCATCCACTATGGATGGCCTTTGGGGTAGATAAGCATGACTCAATTACATAGAAACCTTATTAGAGAGCAATGGACTGGGACCAATGGTCGTATCCTTATAAAGAGTCCTATCTTCCATACTTGTTATAGCAGAGGAAATCTGACGTTCAGATCTCCTGTAGCCGATTCTTCTGCCGCATTTCCCGCTCGTCCGTCCTCACAATCATGCTTCTCATTACAGTGTGAGTAATTGAAGAGGGGCACATTCATTGAAAAAAAACATTTCCCAATTCACCCCACAATTCAGTTTCAAACTGCTAAATTTGACTGCTAATATTGGCAGTTTGAAACTGAATGGTGGAGGGGGTTTGGCAGTATTTTTTCTTTGTGGGCAAGAATAAGAAGAAAGAACAAGAAGAGGAAGAAGGGAAAAATAAACGTCCCTTTTCATTCTCTTTTATGAACATCATGAAACATTTATTAGCTTAGCCAATGTTTGGGCCTTATTAGCGAGGCAGAGGGGTAGATTAGCATTGTTGTAGCCCATTGCAGATGCTTCGCTATGACAATGATCACCGCTATCATCGTATGCACTTTCATTTCTATTTCCTCCTCCGATGACGCTGACTTGGTTTGATTTTTGGCCCACCCTCTGGCCATGTCCCATTCAGACGAGTTCGCTAAATTTTCACGGAGAAGATTCGCTGGGAGCCCTAAACTGGCTCCACTACCCGATGGGAGAGATATCTTTGAAGAAGATCAACTACACCTCACTTCAGCACTATACCGTTCAGCCATAGGCATTATTCATTTACCGGTTTGCCACTGTGATTTTTTGTTGGTTTCACCAGTTTATTTGTGGTATGTTTCTGCTTTTTTTTACATTAGCATCGGGTGATGAGTGTTTCAAGGCTTTTTTCGAAGGCGGAAGTCGTCCCATGGCCTACTCCGCCAAATGAGCCCTAAACGTTGCCAATGATTGTACGTTTGCAAACTACCTCTTACCTGGAGATTGGAGTTGCCGAGAACGAAAACTGACACCTCCAACGGTTGAAGAGTAGTCATTCCTAAGATACAGTCGTAAATTTATGGTAAAATCAGGTACTGTATAATTCGATATACTACGGGTTGCTTAATCACAGATTACTGTAGTGTGTAAAATCAATAATGTGACTCACAGAAAACCTTATAAATCAGGATTGTATTACTGTAATTACATGACACCTTCTTGTATAGCGTGTTGTTCGTCAATTCTGTCTGACAGTAGAATGAGGATCCTTCTGGTGGGTCCTTTCAGTGTTGCCTCCTCGAATACGGCCTTAGTGAGGAGGAGTGCTTGTGAGAGTCCGTTTCCCCTCTGCTCGTCTCTCGCAATGGATGAGAAGTCGACATTCTGTCCGCGAAAGTCACTCAAATGAAATATTTCTTCCCCTCGCATTGAAGTCATTCCGCTCTTGTTCTTCGGTGAAAGATATGCTCGTCTTGTGAAATTGCGCTATGATGATGAAATTGCGCCTAAATCAGATAAAGCATGACTATCCTTCACTATCGTGACACAAAGGCACAATGAAAAACGCGTGACCCGTTGTTTTCAACTGACACAAAAGCATCCCCCTCTGTATGGACTGGCAAACAAACGGAATGAATGCCTTCGTTATTACATCCTTTTATAGTCAACAACTAAGAGATAAAAACACTCACTCAAGAGGGAACACAATTCGGCTGGTGGAGTGATCGGAGAACTTGATAACTCCCATCTGAATTCTAATGGTTCAATAAATATTGAAATAATGAAGTTGAGACGTCTACATAACATTACGATGATTTTAAAAATCGTTGACAGTAAACATGTTGAGTATAATCATGACATAGCATTTTGATTTTTTTAATCCCCGGCAAAACAGGTAAAAATCAGTTAAATGACCATTCTTTATTTAGTTCGATGCCATCTGGAAGACTGATTTACCCTGACTGATCTGCCCTGGAACGCTTGACTGTGAAGCAATTCCTTTGTTTCCTTTATCATGTGCTCCAATCCGCGCGAGGAGCTCGCGTCGAAGGCAAAAACAACGTCGACGGAACACTCCTTGTTGATGTCGGAACGACCCTTTAAAGATTCTCTTTCCTACAGAAGGCGATAACCGTGAGAACCATGGACTGTTGTTCATTTCCGTCTGCAGTTCCTACAAAAGGGATATGCCCGAAGTCAGCGAAAGCTATGGTGGGGTCGAAGACAGGATGAAAATCGTTGTCGAATCTGGCGATTGTTTCTTCCTCTTCGTTGTTTTCATTCCATGAAGGAGAGGGCTGCACCCAGTTTCTGATATCAGTAAAGGGTGCTTCGGTAGTATAAGGACGACTAGTTGATGAAGGATAATAACGATCTGAACAAGTTCTGATTGACTCTACGTTGATAGCAGAGTACTATGAGAGGTTGGAGTAAGTGCTTGAATGAGATGTCCACATGCATTTCCTCCAACAAATACGCGATCAGACGAACCAGCAATAATTTCCAACTCTGACCTAAATTGTTCACATATTTGGAGGAGATTCTACACATTCCTACCTTACTATGGGAGACTTCAGGGCTAAGGCGTATGTGGTAACACCAGGAATACGACGAAGATAATTGGAAGGGGCATCCAAACGGTCCCAGCTGAAAGATAATAGTATAACAAACACATAATACTGTAATTGGAAACTATGAGTTTCGTGATTTCGTAAATTAACCTATTTGAAATGGCAATAGAGAGGAGCGTCATAGACATTTGCGCTAAAATGGTGAAATGGAGAGATGAGCTATAATTATATGTAATCACACGGCGCAAGTGTGAATTACGCCACTATGGCGCAATTGTCCATAACGCTCGCGTCTTTCACCCATTTGATTTCATACCTATATCCATCTGTGAGGGTAACCACAGCTACTTTTTGCAGCCTAGCTTCATCAAGAAAAAGAGCTGAGTATTCGAGAGCTGCGCCCGTAGCAGTGACCCCACCGTGGAACGGAAGCGCTGAAAACCTCAGGATGATCAAAGGCAACTACTGTAGGAAGCGAAGCAATATGTTGGCGTTCATTTAAGGGTGCCACTTTTGGGACTTTATTGACAGCCTTTGATTCCTAGCCGTCTTACTTCATTCGTTGCGATCGTCTCTCACTTCGCAGAGAGAACCGCTAGGGATGATTTTGGATGGCAGGAAGCAAAGGCTGTTAATAACGTCCAAAAAACGACACCCTAGATATTTCAACTGTTTTTCTCAATTTTCAGGACTAGTTATTATATCTTTCGCATCGATGAAAAACAAAGGAATTATACTAACCCTTGATCATTCTATGGAGGTCCTGGGCACTCGAATGGCGAACGAGGGGAATTCTGATCCTGTGCTTCAGTCTGCTCGAGTAGAGGACAACTCCTATTCTGGAACTGTCCACAAATCGACTGGCGATGTTCGCAACGCAATTCAACTGATTCTCCCATGCATTGCGCACTGATCCTGATGCATCGAGGAGAAAGAATAGATCAGGAGGGCATGAAGACACAGGAGATGGTGTAGTCGTGTGAGGAGTGGGCGTAGGCTGAGTAGGTTCAGGTGTAGTAGGTACTGGCTTAACACGAGGAGGAGCAATGCCGGGCATATGTACATCTACAGGGCAAAATATTTGAATTACATTGCCATACACACCTACCGGTAACTTCGTATGGAGAAGGAGTCGGTTCTTCTGAAAAAATAGAAATATTCAATAAGTTCTGTTATGTGTGACCCGACCAGGATTGATTATTTCTATTGTCTCCGTGACTGCAATCTCAGTTAGCGGACAAATAGTTGTGGTGGTCGATGTGCTTGTGGTCGTCATCGTCGTTGTTTGTGTGGTCGTCGGCTTCTGGGTGGTCGTTGTTGTTTTTCGGGTGGTCGTCGTCGTTATAGACGGGGTGGTCGTCGTGAATGTCTCTATTTCCACTTCGACATCTTCATCCTTCGTGAACGTCGTCGCGGGAAATCCCTTGGCAGGCCAATCGGGGGTATCCTGCGTGTATCGGAATCTGAGTGACTCACTCATTAGCCCAATCTCACCGATTCCGCGAACGGAGCAAGAAGGAGGAGCAGTAGAAAAAGCTGCCGACGCATGTTCGTTCGAATGGCAAATGAACGGTTCGATGAGTACGCATTAGTGAACTGCGAGCTGTTCTCGACTGTTTCAGCGGCGCATTAGCGTCGATGATGGCAGAATGTTATTGGGGGAGTGAATAAACGTGCAAAAGTGGAATGAAGGTGCACTGAATGATTGACATGACAGCGTGATCTCATCTCATCTCTCTCTCGCTCAAAAGATCTCTCGTCGAAGTTCGAAATGGCTAGAATAAGCGCCCTGAGGATATGACTCGTGTTACACTTTTCACTCTTGACGGATTTCTCGTCCTCGCACCTGCCCCTTCATCTATCATAATATACGGATTCTGCATGAACCTCACTTCTATCCCCCAATTTGTTCCATATCTGATGAAAGATAATAGCGCCAGGACCATTTGCGCAATAACGGTGAAATGGACTCTTGCGCCGTGACAATGAAAGCACTGATCGCGCAACAGCCAACTTCACAAATAAATGTCATTGTGCTGTTATCTTTTAGCCTCCATATCAACGCTGTTATCTGACCGATTATTCCTTCTCCCACTTGGCCTTCAGACCACTTACTCCGAAACGCCATATCCGTTCGCATTTCCGCTTGAGTGTGTTGACAGGCGGGGTGTCATGTTTCAGCCTTTCCATTTCCATCGTCATCATCAACGGAATAGTCTGTAGTGAAAGAACTCGCTTCTTCTAAAACAATGATGAGCAGAGTCGTGGGGGTCCTAAGTGGGGAGGAGGGACTAATGAATGGACGAAGTGGATGTGAGGCAATCTCGTCGTGTGTAGTGGAGGAATCTTTCCATTTGAGGGCCTGAGGAGGAGTCCATCCTTTAATCTTTACATCCCTCCGTTCCACCCTCATTTCTCGGTCTAGATACACAAATCACGACAAAAACACAATTGGCACATTTGCTGTCTCCTTTATTCTCTTAGCCCCGCATTCCTTTCTCTCCCGTAGACTGGATTTGCACAAAAGGTGCCACCGGACACAGACTTGTTTTGGTCTTCTCTTTCTTCTTCTCGCTGTGTCAGACTTTCTTCTGGCGACGACAGTCTCACGTCAGTCATTTCACGCTCCTACAGTAATCTAATCTACCGTAACCTCATATACCGTAACATCGATCAGATCTATGGTCTTCGCACTTATGCAATGAGTGCACTGCTGATATGACGTAGAGAGTGGCGAGGAATGGGGAAATATGAGATAGGAAGATGGGCCGAAGAAGAGGGCACTTTCCTCATCTTCTCCATCATTCTCTTCTTCTCGCTCTCATCTTGCAAGACCCTCTATCAATCGTCCACATATTTTAACCTCCCACCAAACTCATCGTCACCCTTTTACGGGAGGGCTAAGAGTCACGTCCTGCCCCTTTTCTACTCGAGAGTAATTTTCGCGGAGCCCTCTCTCTCTCCTTTCGCCTCTCGACTTCCTTCAACTTTGTTGTATTGATTCATAGTATGATGCGGTCTTCATAGTACCCCTTGTTACCTTTGTATGGATGACTTCTCCATCCCTTCATTCATTCCCCTTTCCTCCGGCCCTTCACCCTGTCCTCCCTCCTTCCTTGTCCCACTCGCGCCCTCTTCAATCTCGTTTGTCGTTCGCCCCGTGAATACTCTGCATATGAAGACACAGAGATTCTGTAGACGGAAATTCGGGCGCGACGCCCCATTCAATTTCAATTCGATTCTGGAGCACTGAAAGGAAAGGACGTGAGAGTCGCTTATAGTCCTCATGATCAACGTACTTCTTCCACTTTCTATTACTGTATTTCTTCTCAACTTTATATATTTTCATTCCATCGCGTATCGTTCCCTTCCGACATCATCAGATCGTAACGTGTTAATCTGTGCAGGTGGTGTGTCTCCCCGTCGAGATGACTGAATGTCAGCTCGACTCTCGCCCCGCCCATTCCCCCTTCTAACCCCCTCCTCCACGACGCGCTTCCATTCCGTCTGAGACCCTCGACGATGAGGTCGACCCTCATCCCACCACTGGTCCTCCTCATCTTCTACCTTCCTGCCCCCACTCGATGTGAACCGACGAAGAAGTTGACGGAGCAGGATATCATCCAGAAAGTGCTCAAGGACTACGACTGGAGGGTGCGACCACGGGGAATAAATGATAGTTGGCCAGGTAAGACGCAGACGACGTAAAGTCACTTATCTCCCCTTGCCTTTCCACTTCCGTCGCTCCAATTGACAACAAATTGTGCATGTTGCCTGCGGGCAGGCAGTCATTTCCGCAAGAACTCGCTTGAGACAATGGACCTCGTTTTATGGGGCCTACCGCACGGAAGTGGAAATAGTGGAAAATACACATCCTCATAGGTAGTCGGGATTCTAAATCGGTAGCAAAGTGCATTTTTCATTCGTCTGATTCGGTTTTCTCTACCAGCGATAGAAAACCGCTCCCAGTGGAGCAGGCGAATGAGAAATGTACTTTACTACCGAATTAGATACCCTAATAGGCAGTAGTATATGATGAAGAGAGGAAGTGGATTGGCACCGGAATACATATGAGCACGCGCTTTACTCATTACTGATGCAAATTGATGACAAGTAGGAGATTCGGTTTCGGTTTGCTGACTGGGAGAGGAAGTCTCTTTTTGTAGACACCGGGGGGCCAGTCCTCGTCAAAGTCAACATCTATCTTCGGTCCATTTCTAAGATCGACGATGTCAACATGGAGTACTCTGCACAATTCACGTTCCGAGAAGAATGGACGGATAGGAGATTGGCATACTCACGATATGGAGAGGACGGAACTGAGGTCAGACAATCATATTATCCGCACCAATACTTTTCATATGTCGCACATAATCCTGCGTCCATGGAGCTTAGTATCTCCTAATTGAAAACGAAACCTGATATGTCGTTGTTATGATAACAGAATAAAGAGGGGTCCAGGCGGTTCATTTATTCTCCAGACTACT
This sequence comes from Diplogasteroides magnus, assembly GCA_014805445.1. Taxonomy (NCBI): domain Eukaryota; kingdom Metazoa; phylum Nematoda; class Chromadorea; order Rhabditida; family Diplogasteroididae; genus Diplogasteroides; species Diplogasteroides magnus. The sequence goes on along the minus strand of JACMIF010000103.1, from coordinate 19,102 downwards.
CCAGTGCATTATTTTATGTTTGCAGGTCCCTCCATTTCTCGTCCTCGCGACTTCAGAACAAGCTGACCTTTCCCAGCAGATTTGGATGCCAGACACGTTCTTCCAAAACGAGAAGTGAGTGTCTTTGTCTGTGTCTGACAGAATGGATGAATTGTAGAGAGGCACGACGGCATCTCATCGATAAGCCCAATGTTCTCATCCGAATTCACCCCGACGGCAGCATTCTTTACAGTGTCAGGTGAGAAGGAGAACAAAAGCGTCTTTTGTGTCGAAGGCGCATCCACGCATAACTCTCCCATTGTATACAGTAAGCAGAGAAGCGAAAACATTCTCCTATCTCAGACTGAGTCTCGTCCTCTCATGTCTGATGTCCCTCGAGTACTATCCCCTCGATCGTCAAACGTGTCTGATCGACCTCGCATCCTGTAAGTTGCCTTCATCTTCCTTAGTCCTCCTCCTCCACTCCACTCTCGAGCCGCCCTTCTCACATTACTAATCAACGCTGTCCTTGCGTACGCAACTCCGCGGAATCTGAGGCAACATATAGCCCTTCATGCATGTGCAATTCATCTCCTTTTGCTAATGAGCATGCCCTCGCTGAATCCGATGACGCTCGACTATCATACCGTGTCTGAAACACTTTCGCTCATTCACTAGGCAGAAGAGCCAGTCATTCGAGGGCCACGGGGCAGTGTGGAAAAAGAATGCGGATAGTGTGAAGTGGGGAGGGCGGCTGAAGGGCAGAAATGTGACACAAGAAGTGGAGGAGGCAAAGACAACCAACACGTGTTTCAGATGCGTACACTACACAGGACATCAAATACGAGTGGAAGGCAACAAATCCTATTCAGCAGGTGACAAGTGCAGACAAACTTGCGCCTTTCTTCTTCTCTCCGCCAGACACCCTTTATTCAACTCACATTCACGAGAACTGAACCAATCTTGGGGAAATCCCTGCCATTTTGGCCGTCATAGATCATAGACGAAATTAGAATGAGATATATTGCAAACCCGAGATCATAGCAGCGATGATAATTGGAAGATGATGAATGAGACGTGAAGCACTGAATCATTGCAGAAAGATGGTCTGCGCCAGTCTCTTCCCTCCTTCGAGCTCCAGGACGTTCTTACGGATTATTGCACGAGTTTAACGAATACAGGTACAAGAACAAGTTGTTTCTTCTGTCTTCTTCTCATTCTCTCCTCATTGTTCTTCTCCGTCTTCGTCTTCATCCATGTCTGCTGAGTGCTGCAACCCTTCGTAATCCCCCTGCTCTCATCTGACTTGCACCATTCCTCATTCTTCGTGTGCTTTGCCTCGATCACGGTCGGGTGGCATGCCTCGTCCACTTTCAGGTGAATACTCGTGTCTGCGCACCAAGATGATCCTCCGTCGCGAGTTCAGTTACTACCTCCTACAGGTACAGTAATCCGGGAATGTAACGGTGTGTCAGACATCATACTCATTTCGCTGCATGGCTTCTACTACCCCAATGTCGTTTTCAGCTGTATATTCCCTCCTTCATGCTTGTCATCGTGTCCTGGGTATCGTTCTGGCTCGATAAGGACTCTGTGCCTGCGCGTGTCACTCTGGGTATGCAGAGCCTGTGGCTCGAGTCAGTCTCCTAACGTGTCCTGTTCTGTTTGCAGGAGTCACAACACTACTCACTATGACCACTCAGGCAAGCTCGACCCTAACCCTCTTTGCCTCCTCTCAATCAGTGTGAAGAGAAAGAGAGACATTCCATTACAGAGTTCGGGTATCAACTCAAAGCTGCCTCCCGTCAGCTATACAAAGGCAAACTTCCTTCTTTCTTATGAAGGGGCCAAAATATGGGAGCAGTTTGTGTACTACGACGGGGACAAATTGGTCGTTCATTAGGGAAGAAATCTTTGTGCCCTCACGTCATAGTGTGTAGAATGGTCATAGATGAGCAGAAGGAATTACTAGCCAAACATATTCGGATAACCACCATAACATTCGAGTGATCTTTTGATTCCTTATTTGAATAACATGTTTTGGAAGGGCTTAATGTTAACAGAAATGACACAAGCCATAACTTCGAGAATCGGACCAGGGCTGGTTCAGGCGATAGATGTGTGGATTGGCGTCTGTCTCGCGTTCATCTTCGGCGCGCTTCTCGAGTTCGCCCTCGTGAACTACGCAGCGAGGAAAGACATGACTACTTGTAACCAGAGACTGGTCAGGGCCCCCATGCTCCCAGAGAGGCCTCCACTCTCTCAGATGAAGCATCTGCCGAATGATCCGACTGGATATCATCAACTGCATGCAACCATACCACCCCGAGCCTCCTTCTGCTGTCGAATCTTCGTTCGACGCTACAAGGAACGCTCGAAACGCATTGATGTCGTATCTCGCCTGGTATAACCATTCACCCCCAAAGCATCCCAAAGCATCCTTATTTTACAGGCCTTTCCCATTGGATATGCGTGCTTTAACGGTTTGTTTCCAACAATGGGAGAGTCTCGTTCCTCAGTTAATGCATTTCAGTGTTATACTGGGCAGTGTACCTGCTCTGATCTCGATTGCATCCGTTCCTCCGTCGCATGGGTCCTTCATATCTTCATATATCCATGTTCAATGTCCATTGCTCCTCGTCTCGTCCTCCTTTCTCCTCTTTCATTCCATTTGCACTGCCCTTCTCTCCGAGCGGTCATCTTTCCAATCCATCAAATCTTTCTAGGCGAATACAGTTGTGCACGGGTGAAGCTGCAGCTCAAGCGAGAATATAGGTACGTGTCTTCTTCTCCTTTCATAGTTGCAACAAGAAAGAAGAGGCTACTTAATAGTTCCATACAACCAATGCAATTAGGGCTCTAGGCCCACTTCCATTTTCGTGCACTCAGCACTCTTTTAGACTAGGGGATAAGACAAAGACAGAAGGGATAATTAAATTGTGGGAACAAACTCTATCCTTTATCCTAAAAAAAGGCTTTAGGATTTAGAAATCAAAAGATCAAAACGGTCTGAAATCCTCATTGCAGTTACTACCTTATTCAATTGTACATTCCGTGTATCATGTTGGTCGTCGTCTCGTGGGTGTCGTTCTGGCTCGATAAGGTGGGTGTGTGCATAAGCTTCTCCCCTTTTCCCTCAGGGAGTGAGGCCTGAGCCCTGAGTGGAGGGGTCACATTCTGTTCTCTGCAGGACGCTGTGCCTGCACGAGTGTCGCTCGGAGTGACGACCCTCCTCACCATGACCACGCAAGCGAGCGGTGAGAAGAGAAAGTAACTGAACGAACATCACCCAAACTGAACCAAAACTAACCGGAGGGTTCACACTCTAACACCAATCAGAAAACACATCTACATCTATTTTAGTCTCTTTCTATTTGATATGTTGAATATAAGAAGAAACAACAATGGATTTGTTCAGGTATCAACTCCAAACTTCCGCCAGTCTCGTACATCAAGGCTGTCGATGTTTGGATAGGCGTCTGTCTCGCGTTCATCTTCGGAGCGCTGCTAGAATACGCCGTGGTCAACTACTACGGGAGGAAGGAGTTCCTGAAGAATGTACGGTTTCGTCTGGATTTGAAACTTTTTCACTGAATGTATTGCTATTGACTAAGAGTAAGGTCGGTAATACATGCAGAAGGGCATTTTCTTTGGTCTAATCAAGGAACAGTCGTCCATAAGACCGCTCTGAAGGAATTAGATGAAAGAAAATCTACTTCTGTTTGCTTTCCATTCCCTACTAATAACCAACATTGATGAATTGATCTTGTTTCAGCAAGAGAAGAGCAAGAAGTCGACCCGTATGGATGATTGTGCATGTCCATCAGACCGACCAGCCCTTCGACTCGACCTCTCATCGTACAGAAAGAAGAGATGGATGCCCAGACTACCTGCATGTTTCTCTATCATTGGAAGGACAAAGGAGTTGTCTCGGAAGGTCGATCTCCTCAGCAGAGTCACCTTTCCGTCATTATTCGCATCATTTTTGAGTACGTTTCCTCATTCCAAAATCAATCGATAATTGATTACTTTTCAGTATTTTACTACGCATTCTACGTGAAACACGATCCAACTCCGGAGTGAACTGAGCAAAACTGTCATATTCAATTTATCTGTGTTGTACAAAGTGATAAACGGTTTTTTGTTGATAAAGTATTAGGGGATTAACTGAATATTTATCCTGAGCACATATGAACGAGCCCGTCAAACAGGTCTAGGAAAGAGTATATCATTGGACGTCTCGCGGGCGTTCGCCTTGTTCGCCCAACTGTACAGTTCTCGGCTCCTCGCATGCCGATAGCGACTGTCGGGCGCAACCTCAAACCTGAGTGTTTCCTCTATACATGGGGCCGAACTTGACTCACTGGAGGCATGGACGGTCTCCTCGGCATAGGTGCAGCCTGTTCTACTTGAGGAGGAACGTATGGTGGAGGGGGTGAGTTGACCTTGGGCGATGGTGGTGGAGTCATTTTCTTCTCCTGAAGAATAACTTCACTCTGGTCCATTCACTTCCCTGTGCAACGAACCCTTTGTGGCTCGGGTGATGAAGGAGGAGAGTCGACTATAGGAGGAGGAAGAGGACGAGGAGGAAGCGGAGTGGGCTTTTTGGGCTTGCAACCCTTGTAGAAACGACCCAGGAGGGGACGACTTACGTAGATCAGCGCAGTCTGAATGACATTGACTCTTATGATAAGGTTCTGTGGGGTACTGTACTTTCTGATGGCAATATGTGTGGGCCACGAATATCAGAGGGCCCAGGACGATGGATGAGATGAAGAAGAGCACGAGAAGTGCAAATCTGAGTGCGTTCCTTTTGTGTTGAACTCGATGATCTTCGAACCTCTGCTCGCTACTTCCAAAGAGGCACGTGAGCCAGGCTGTGAGGAGGAAGAATGCGAGGAAGAAGACGATCTTGCACGACTTCCTGCATTGTCCCCATTTCTCTCCCTGTGTCCTCATATTGAGGTATTCATCGGTGGCAAATGTTATTTGTTGACGGAGAGACTCGTCTTCTGCTCGTTTCCTCCTTCTACACAAGGAACTACTCATCGACAATTGTCGCCCAATCTAATCGCATTCCTCCTCTCTTTCTCTACGCACAATGACTCTTGGTGTATATGGGGACTTTCCCCGAAGTGTCCTGATTTCTACTATTTCTCATCAACTTTGGTCGGATGTGGTGCCACCCACTCACTTATACTGTCTCCGCGCCGAAGTTGGATTAACGCAAGAGGTGTACCCCCACTCACTTAGCCCAGAATATCTGGTTCTCGTTCTGTTCGTCTTCATCTGTGAGGTCGCACGCGAGATTGCCCAGTGAGGCCTTCAAGCCGACCGCCCCTGCCAGCATCCACACAGGAATGACGAAACCCCAGAACATGTCCGTGGGAACGGACGCGAAGCAACTGAACAAAGGGGGAAGATCAGCGAGACAAGGAAGAACAACGAAGGCACAGTAGTGAACACTCACTGCAGACCAGAGGATCCATAGTAGTCCTTCTCCATGAAGTACGTCAGGAGACCAGGCACCAGAGCGAGGATCAGAGGGATCACGTAGTTAGCGATAGGAGGAACGATACCATTCTCCATTCGCTTGTTGTGGACCATCCTGAACTTATTTCGCTGTTAGCCTTCGAAGTTCTTATCTGGTGCATTTTTTGCCGTGGCGAGGCTAATATAGTGGGAGAAATTGCATTGTCCCCTTTGCCCCGTAGTTTTGTAACTTGCTTACGCGTCGGCAAAAATGGACTCCATAAGAAATGCACCGAAGACCACGATCATGAACATATGAGAGAGAATAGAAGTGACCTTACATCCAGTCTGTAATCATTTCACACATAGACAATTTCCATACTCAATCGACTCACTTCCTTTGAACGCAGTGTCAGATTCAGAATCCCTATGCATATGTAGAGGCTGATAATGAATATCTCCTCATACAGGTGGATATAGCGATGGTGGCCTTTGTTCCTATTTTTATTCGCTTGCAAGGATAGATGCGAAAAATAGAGTCACTTGTGCTTGGCATTTACGGAGATCGTTCCAAAGCACCATAATATCACCCAGATGGCGGAAATATACGAGAGAATCTGTAAATATTTATCTCCATGCCATTAGAGGATACAGTAGCTAAGCATTATTTTCTAGGGTGTCGTAAATGAGAATTTATTGGAAGCCGATAATTTCTATCCATCTAACTTCATTCCTTAGCGTTCTTCTCTACATTGCGAAGACCACCGCGCTGTAGAGAAGTTAGAGGGCTAGAAATGAACGGCGGTCAAGAATTTCACATTTGCGATGCCCTATTATTTTCGTTCGGTACCTTCGCTACAGTAAACTTCGTTCCGTTGAGTACTCCAGTCTCACATCTCATGGAGCCTTCTATTTTGCAGTACGTTCCATTCTCACCAACTATGCAATCTGGAGATCCTAAAAGAAAACATGTGTTGAATTTTTCTTCATTTGGAGCAATTTACCACTTCCCTCGACATCTCTGATGGTTGTCGTGTCGATGTTTGTCGTGTTTCCACCTTCATCTACATTATTCGTTGTCGTCGCCCCCGTTCCTGCACCTCCTCCACCCTTGCCAGTAGTGGTGGATGTCTTTGCAGTTGTAGTGGTAGTAGTGGTGGTTGTCTGCAGATTATTCAGTGTCTCATAATTCGATACAAAATATCGATATTCATTAGATATGATCTCACAGGGCTGTCACAGACGACAATGCCAATTCCCTTGGTCTCCTCCATCCACCGTGCTTTCTTTTTATTGTCTGCCTCACAAGCAATGACGCAAGTTCCCCTTCCCTGTGCCGTGTCCTTAATCGGAGATGTATGTGCACTCTTTTGTTCATATGAATGAGGGGGAAGCCAATGGAACGAGGGCCATTCGGCTATTTTTATGAACCGAAATCCTTTCCATGTTACATTAAGCCTGATAGCTATTGGTTCGTGCCGATCGGTGCAAAGGTATGGCCACTTTCCAAACGTGTGGTCTATCATATTATCATACCTCCGTGCAGTCCCTCGTTGTATTGCACACGCACTCCTGAGTAGCAGCATCTTGTACTAGAAGGAGAAAGGAGACGAGACAGAGCAGCACCTTCCCCGGGTGCATGCCCTTCTTCCTCTGACTTCACACGCAGGTTTTGTTATGAACGTTGTCCTCTGGTTGCCAAGTGTCCTCTATTGTCAATGGTCGCCCCTGACTGCGGTTACGTATTTTGAGAGAAAACACACGACAGGACCGTAAAAGACCAAATTAGCAGAGTTCGGGAAGGGTCTTGTTCCAGGAAACGTCGTTCGATGGTGTCATGCAGACAGCTAATGGCCCCCATCCTTCATCTCGCGAATAGTGGATGTTCGATGGTATATGACGACTATACGTAGAATGGTGTCACGTGTGGATGTGCTCATGAATCACTAAAGAGTTTGGTTCCCTATTGTGTGGACGATCAACTGAAAAACTTCCTCCTGACAAGACTACGATCAAGCTACATGATTTCTGCAAAAGCAAGTTATCAGACCGAACGACTAACGACCAGTTCTTGCAGTACATGATTTATGGGCTGTTTTTAAGTATCACTGACGCGAACGTGCTTGTTACGCCGCAATAGCAGCCAATTTTGTAGGAGTAATACACACTAATTGTGTACAAATTTCAGGTTGGTAGACTGTTGTTGAATTTACGTTTGCACGTATGCATGTCTAGTTCGTTCGTTCGTTTTCTGTACTGAGAACCGGTTCAGGGTACAACATTTATTGGGAATAACATATTTTTCATGATCCAATACAAATCGTCAATTCGCGGGTGATTCGTTTTCCAGATAGGAGTCTGGAGATGATTGAGGAGTGAAGTCTCTTCTCCCCTGCGGGGAACCCTGACTGTTGCAGTTGACGTCATGTGTCATGCATTGGGAGTGAAGCCTCTTGCTATTCCTGCAGTCATCGTGCGTCTGCACTCGAATTTAACAGCTGGAAGACACGGGAACGATCGAGAGCCTCCAAAAGACCAGCAAAGGACGAGAATGCTCTGTCCAGCACCACAAGCACTTGACCTTAGCCCAAACGGAGCACCTTCAATACGTTTTGTAATGCATTTCGAAGTGATTGCGACCGAGAGTTGAACTTTTCTAGACAGAAGTCAGGATCGAAGAGCGTAAACGTCTGGGCAACCACAGCTCACCAGACAGGAACGACAATAGAAATTACTCGGTTCTTTGTATCAGCAGCAAAATACCTACAACGACTGAATGAATACTAATTGCAGCGAGAGTGATTCTTCGTTGTAGCGGCGATTGCAGACTGACCATGTGTGAGTAGGAAATAATAGCATACAGGATAAGAATAGACGAAGGTCTGTATAATCATATAAATAATTTCACTTGTCTCCCGTACAGATGTCCTTTTGGCATACTTCTCAGCAAAAAAGCAAAAGCAATAATTGACGTCATGCACTGCTGTTTTCCTTGTTTGACTTAACAGACCTCTGTCAAATAGGATAAGTACGTCGTAAATTTCTGAGACCATTTGCTCAGAAATCTGTTTTTGGCTTGCATAACTGCTGAATTCGTTGAAGACATGCACGTCGAAATGTTGCATGAGTGGGTGGACTCAATCTGGATACATTCCCCCACTTCTATATACCCCACTCGTCTCCGCTTAGATCGCTCTTAAATTCTCCATACATCGCCATCCTCTGAACCTTCAGAAGTCGCCTCCGAATATGACGAAAGTGGGTTGTGGGTGTAGTTGTTGTATACAGCGAAACAGGGAAATTGTGGCCTTTGCCGCGCCGCTGTGTGTGGGGGAAGTAGTACAGGAAAATACAGCTATTACACAAATAGCAGCCCGCGTTCATTATTCACTCGCAGCAAAACATCGTGGATCATCGAAACAACACAGTGTATCTGCTCTGGATTAGGAAGTAAATATAGTAGACAAATAGAATCATTGAGTTCAAATACCATTGAAAGTTATGAATAGGCGTCCTTCTTCGTCATATTTACTGCTCATGTAATATGCTCATTCAGGACTTTGACAGCAAGAGGATGAAACACTAATATTAGACTGCACATGCGATATAATGAAATTTATTCTCGTATTAGCGAGTGGGAGACAAAAACGAATTTCGTCATCGGTTGCCCACTCAATGGAAGCGGTCAAAGGAGAAGACATTGTCTGCCATAGACATTTGCGCCATGATGGTGCAAACGGCAGCGTAGCTGCGAAATGCTCTAATATTTCTTCATTGTGGCTCAAATGCCTATGCCTTTGTTGTCTTCAAAGCATCTCTAGCGGAAATGATTGGCTGTCAAATGGCGTAATCGACAAAGCCTAGTGGAACCGTGTTCATAATACCCAGTGAAGACTGAGAACCGGAGAAGAGAAGGACCATGTCCATTATACACATACATTTGATAAGTCAACACAATCATAATAGTTCATGTCACCGACTTTGATCTAATTCCACTTCTTGCAAGCGTTTTCTCCGCGTCGGTGAAAACGTCTTGAGACACGCTTTGAATAGCTCGTTATCGAAGCATTTTTTCCTGAATGAGGATGAGTCATTTGATGCAGAAAACAGGAGATGTGGATTAGAATATTCTCACCTGCACTTTGCATTAGTGTTGGGATCCCTATGTGATATCATCTCATGACAGGCGTTGCAGATGTTGCTGGCGATCTTGTAGAAGGGCGATTCTGGAGTTACCACACAGGGCCTGGCAGTGGTACCTTCAGCCACGTCCATCACCGTTTCTCCCTCGCTTTCCGGGTCAGAGTACTTCACACGCTGCAATGCAAAGCAATCTACAATAGTTCGGAAAGATAGGACAAACGTAATTCAATGGGTAAGACCATTTCCATTTCTTCTCTGCTCTCCCTATTATGCATCCAATCCGAACTGTTGTACCCATTACGTTTCTTGACCAACTTTGTCTCTCTTGTTTTGCGTGCTATTTCATCGTCTCTCTGACCAAAAGGCGTGATTTAGCATATGTTTCACAAAGTCTATTTATAGGAAATCATATTTTGAGTAACAGTTCAATTTGGATACATAATATCTACTGCTTTATGCGTTCAATTGCGTGCACTCAATTTGATATGAAACGGTCGTTTTGTTTTATGGGACGCCCACGACATACAGTATTATTAGAAACACTTACCTGTAGGAATACGTGGTGCACTTTGTCGTTGCTGTCGAGAGAGTGGTAGAAGGCCTTGACTACGCACAGGAGGGAGAGATGGAGGATCATTCGTTGTAGATCAGCCAACGACGATAGGTTCATCTACGATTAATCTCCCTTGAATGGAAGTAGGACCGCATTTCGGAAATTCTATCTTCCCTAGTCTCCGTCGAGCGGTTCTATATCAAAGTGAGAGACAACCGCTCCGACGAGATTGGGGGAGGTTAGAATTTTCGAAAATACTTTCCCTAAATGGAAGACAAAGTGGAGTCTGGCAACATTGGTGTGCTCTAAAGGTACGAACAAATGGGAATGATGGAAGTTGACGCACTCTTCCGACTCTCTTCTCGCCCCCGCTTCAACTTGGCCGAAAGTGATGAAGAAAATGAGGCCACCTCTAAACACATTCACTCATGCAGTCGTCCGGACTCACAAACGTAAATAATACAGTAAACAGATCACGGAAATAGGAAGGAGATATGGCTTCACTAATGATGCAAATGAAATGCGAATGGGGGTACAGTTGTGATCTGTCAACAGACCGTTCATGATGAAATGAGCCGGAAAGTGGAAGGGACTCTCGTATGTGACTCTTGGCCAAAACATTTATCGTGACCGCTTTCGCCGCCCCAGGTACAAGGAGTGGAAGCACTGTGGAATGGAATGGGAATGGATGAATTATACATCAAGAGCAGACAACGACGTCAGACGAATAGTGTCAAACAGTGTCCACAACGGTGCAACTTTCCCTTGTTGAGGAAAATGCCCTTTGCGGCGAGCGAGGGGAGGAGCGAGGAACGAGAGACATGGGTACAGTAGTTGAATGAGAGGGTGAGGTCTGTTGAAGGTGAGACAGTCCAGGCAGTCACAAGGGCAACGATTCCATCTATAGAGAGTGGACACGATGCCACATCCAGTGTCTCCAGTCCGGATCCCCCTCGTACACCCCTGCAATGGTCGCACAGTTTGATGTGTCCCTGCAGAAGACAAGTCCCGCCCCTTCTTCCCCTTCTGAAGGGGAGATATCGCATATGCGATGGACAACCCCCGGTCACGCACGTCAACCGAACATTTGCACCCTGAGGGCATGTTTTTTTCAGACGCAGATTTGGAAGCGTGGGAACGTCACGCATGTCATTCGTTCCACGTGGATTCGCAAGTGCAGCGACACGTAAAATAGACTCAAATGCCATGCGACTCGCCTGAACGGTCAGTGAGTACTTCGAGGAGGAAACTACGGATACTTTGAGCCGGATACTACTAATCTTTATCCATTTCCGGTTTAGAAAAATATGATATTATAACATCCCTCTAAATGATATATTAAATCCCGTAAAAAATGCGCTTACTCGGCTAAAGTCATTATAGTGCGATCAGTGAGTCCGTATCCGCCACTCTTTCCATCGTTCCACACTCTGAGAGAGGTGATCGTGGGCAGGAGAGGCTCGAATAGCGAGTCAGTTATCAGACAAGATGGTATGCACTCCTCCAGTCCGAGATCCACCGTGGTTTCCTTGTTCCTCCTCAGAAGTTCAGCCAGCTAAAAATGCTTATGACATTATGCCTCCTATCGGAAATCTTATACCCAGTACGCCAATTCCGATTTTTGACCGACTGATCTCTACTTTTTTAATATGTGATATTTCGTAGTTTCTCTGACCAGCAGGCGTGATTTCGAATATGTTTCACGAAGACAAATTATGGGAAAATGAGGTTCTGAGTAACGTTTTGTCAGGAACTATAATTGTGGTCTCTACTTCGGTCTGGTCGAGTTCACGGTGACGAGTCATGGTTGCAAATGCAAGTTCACTGTGATTACAGGTAAAACGTTGTAGAAACCTCTGCAGAAACCACGAATTATGATACGTTGCGGATGTATCTACGTGTTTTTACTCACCATCGGAATGCTGGAAGGTGCGAATTTGCACCAGATGAAGTAGATCTGTTGAGGAAAGAGGTGAAGATCGCATAGCGATCGGAAGACAGGAATTGATTCCACGGGGATGAGGCCACGAACGAAAAGAGACAGACAGCGCATGTGACGGAGATGACGGGCAAGCAACTGGAATGAGAAAGGAACTCAGGGAAATATCCGTGGATATTTTGATTAGGTGTGCCAAATAGAAAACCAATGTTGAAATGTATAAATAAATATTTTCGTGAATTTGGACCTAATTCAATTTTCGATAAAAATAAATACGAAGATATTAGTGAACCTGACCTGTAATGACGGCATGTGATGTCGAGCAGGAACTCTCTTCTCGTCTACTTGGTAGATGATTATCTCGCCTTCGTCGAACAACAAACGAATCTGCAATTCATGCTTGTACTATAGATCCTTCTCCATTTGACTGTTCCATTATATAATCGCATCTGTCTGAAAATATAGCCATTCTGATACAGTTCAAGAACCCAGTTCGCACTTATTTCTGACCTGATCCTGATGTATCTTTGGAAGTACTTCGATGTTGTCATCTATCACTTTCCTCCATTTCTTGCACACAAGTTCACAGTTGAGAACGGAATTGGCGTCAACGCACTCGAGGATACGTGCGAGAAGATCATCGCCGAGTACCTGGAATAAATCATTGTGAGAAAATACTGAATGTGCCGAATAACATCAACATCATCGCAGCATTCACAATGTGGATGAAATGTCGCGCTGAGCACGAAAACTCACGTTTATTGGGGTAAATGGCTCAATCGGCAGGGTGCTCTTGATTTTCAGAAGATCCTTGGCTTCCTCCGGATCTTTCGACTTCGGAATCTCATTCAAAAAAGCACACAAATAGGGGAAGCACGTTGAAAGCACAGTGAAGAGTAATTCGAACAGCTTCGAGAAAAACTTGCACCAAACTCCGCTGAAAACAATGATAATTTCTAAAACTTGAAAAATGTTCTACATTTGGCAGTCTTTAGGCGCTTGTATTTGTGATTTGTCCAAGTCAAAGATGGAAAGGCGGCCTGCTCCATATGCCTGAAGCGGTGTAATATCGGAGTATTTCTGGCGGAAAAACGAACGAACCTTTAAATTGCTCCCACACATTCGTTTGCTCTTGCCTTGGGCGGCCACCGTGACACTTATCATCGTTGAGGAATCAACGTAGCTTTGGTTGAAGGGGAACACTTGTGGGAGTCACATGAGGAAGGACAAAAGGACTGGGATTCTTCCCTGGTGAGAGAGTGTGCGCCTTTCGCACGCTATCGATCCCAGGCGTGAAGCGAGAGAAGCACTCGGGCACGCTATTCCTGAAGAGTATAGAGAAATAGAGGAACACGTTGAAATGGACTTATTTCTGCATCCACAAATCCCCGGTTTTGTGATACATATTCAGGAGATTAAATAAATTACATGAAAGGTTCTCACATTTTCGGAAAGGCTAAACCATACTTTTGGGAGGATACTGTAGTTCGGTCTCGTTGCAATCCAATTGCACATACATGTGAAAAACCTTCAGTGTAAAAATTATACTGCTTGCCCAGCGGTGCAAGAAAGAGCTTCCAGATTTGATGTACTGAATGGATACCGTTGACGAAGCCCTATGGTTGATTGATTCAACGCAATGAGGACAGCAACCTGAACGATATGAACTACGGAATTATGAATTGCAGTGCAAAACGTTCCTTTATTGTACGACTTGTAAATCATCGATAAATTCGGCAAAACAGATGAAGATTTTCGTTGTTTATGCATTCACAACTGGTTCCCATTCGAGCAGACATATAATAACGATGTTTCTGTTCATGCACCGAAATGTTTTTGAGGTTCCATGTTGAATGAAATCATCTGCATTTCAATGTTTTCACGGCGCTCGTACTCTTTTCTCGATAAAGCACCTATTTTGACTCGTTACGCGTTCGTCATTCCTCTAGATGCGAATGGAACTCCGCTTCCCTTCCAATCAACTTGAGCATAGTCGAACAATAAGCATGGCTCTCCTTTGTTCACACTGCGCGCATCTCGGCCCTTCTTCCTCGCCTGACTCCGCCTCTCAACCGTTCAATGGACGAGTTCTCACCTGTCTTCTCACCCCCTGGGTCCCTCCCACTACTGAGACAAAGACAATGTTTTCATGGTCTACTCCACTAATGATGTATTATCTCCATTCCGTTATCCCCGTTGATCATCCATGTTCTATATTCCCTTGTGTTGCTAGAATTCCTGCGTGAAAACGGCGGCGTTTATTGCAGGGAATAGTTTATGGAATGGTGGAGGGAGGCCACCTAATCCGAGAGTGAGGAAGAAGAAGAAGACGAGTCAAGAAGCACTGGTCCTCCCAAGTCTCCAAGTATCATGCAACCACCCGCCATCCTCTTAATCCTCATACCATTGATCTTCGCTTGTAGAGAAAAGGTATGCGTACTGTAACTACCGTAATCTCTCTTTCCGTTCAGGAGAATAGGAGTTTGTTCCTGTGGACGGTGGAGGATGGTACGACGAAGGCGTATCTCTTCGGGACTATTCACGTCCCGTACACTTCAGTCTGGGATGGAGGTGACACACTTGACTATTGTCCATTATGCATGCTCCCCAAGTGCGAGGCCCGACGCTTCCCCTGAGTGACTTTCCACCTCATAGGACCCAGAATACCCGAGAAGATCAGCCATAGCCAATTTGTCTAAGTCACCATGGTGAATACTGTAATCCTAGTGTCTCCGCGAGATTTCTCACCCGCGAGAAATGCCGCCGCCCCTGCAAAAACTCTGTTGCTGCTCTATTTCACGCCTCATTTGGCGGATGATGTGGAACGCTCTTGAGACATGTTTCAGTGTCTGAATGTGCACGAATGCGGGATTTGAGTAGGCCCACTTTAGAGGGCACTTCAGACCAAGACTGCAGATGAGAGTGCAAGACAATGCATACAAGGCGCATAATGGGAGCTAGTTGCCGCAGTCTTTCCCACCTGGCAGCTGCTAATTGCAGCCATTTTGGAGAGTAATTGGCGGAGAAAGAGAGGTGTGAGCAAAAGCATTCACAATGGATTTATTTGACCCCTCCAGAGGGCACTTGCCTCATTCCGGTGTCTATTATGGGTTGTTAGGGAGGTTCTTATCAGGCAGTGAGATAACCGCTCTGCGAAGAAGAATGAAGGCAAATTTACCGATTTATAACCCTTGATCCATAGGTGAGAGAGGATAGAATGAGAAACTGTATCTTACAGTTTCCGAACTGTATCTTACAGTTTCCGATCGGGTCAAGGAGGCTTTCGAACTGAGCGACACGGCCGCATTCGAGATTGATCTACACGATGCAAATGTGATGAGGAGGCTGGTTCGGTGCAAGAATTTGCGGAAGCGACAGAGTGTCGAGTCATATCTACCCGCGGATATGTATACGAGACTGCAGAAAGGTGATCAATCTTATAATGGAATCGCATTTACAATCCCTTGCAGTGATGAGTGCGGTCAACGACCGAATCCTCAACACGGTTGAGTCTCGAGGAAAGGATGAAGAGGAAGAAGTGCATGCAGGAGAAGTGGAATTGCCGTCCTCTTCCATTCTCGGTAAGTGTGTACATCAAGTTTCAGATTTTGACCTATACCTTGAGTCTTAGACTCGTTGACTCTGCCCTTAATCACCTTGAACGTTTTCCTGTGTTCAGTGAGAATTCATCCATAATATGGAAATTGTTGAAGACGACCATTCACCATGCCCTCTGGCCATGTGTTCGTGATAGGTCTGACCGTTCTCAGGTCGACAGGAAGTGAATGGCCCTATTAGGTGTTTGTGCAGGGTGTAGACATGGGAGTGTGGAGTACACAAACAGAGGAACATCTCTCTCATTGACATTCAATACCACCCAGTTGATTGAACAGCGACTAATGGCACAGTTTGCACGGGGGAAGGGAGTTATGCACTGCTGTGCCTTCAGTGCGAGTGCAATATACAAATACAAGCCCTGAACTCGGTCAAATTCGCATTTTTTACCATGGCATGGCCCATAGTTGAATCTAGTCATTTCAGGTGAATGGGAGAGGAAGAGACCGGAGTGGCTGCTTCTCTTGCTATATCAACTGTGCGAGAAGAACAGTGAGAACTACATGGAGGGAGAAGCCCCGATCCTCGACCTCTTCCTGGCTGAAAGAGCAGTCTCCGATGGAAAGGAAATGCAGTCGATTGAGAGTGTGGAAGAGGCCAGTGACTCCGTTCCTTAACCATGCAACCTTTTGCCCTTTTAGCAATGCAATCCCATCACAACGATCTCGCACGAGCAGGTTGGTGACATTTTGCACATGCAACAACCCCCGATTTGTCTCAACGAGGAACCATAAATCTCCTCCTGGATAGCACGTACACTTTTGAGATGAATATCTCTGATGCAGACTGTTTCTTCCCACAATCACATAAGATCACAAGTAGTGTCTATACTTGTTATCCTCAAAGTGCCGCGCACTCCAAACTCTCATCTGCTCTCATCTTAGCCGCCTGTTCTCCCTTGCAGGTTCTGTTTGCAATCAACTACACACTGTCGTATCTCGAGAGGGGCGAGACGCATCCGATCTCAAAAGGGAGCGACCGCTCGGTGCGGGATCTGATTGAGGACTATCGATGTGGACAACTGGACGGGGCTCTGGAGAAGTCGAATCCCAGGAGAGACCTCGGATCGCCGGTGGAGAATGAACTGGCAGAGGAGGAAGAGAAGGTGAATTTTAATCCCCTAATTTTGAAGTCCAAATACGCTTTCGAACTTCTGGGAATACGTCAGTGTAAGCGTATGGAACGTGTAAAATGCTGCAAATAGAAAGATTTCTCACACTAGTCTCCATTACAGATCGAGGTGCAACTTAGAGAGGACATTCTGGTGTCGAGAAATGAGAGAATGGCCAGGAGAATACGGTCGCTCATGGAGACACGACCCAATAGAAGAATTTTCGCCGCTCTGGGAACTGGTTTGTTGTTCACTGTTGCTTTCTATTGCTGAACGAAAATTTTCAGGCCATTTCCTCGGCAGTCAGAGTGTACTGGAGCACCTTCGGGCCATGGGCATGCATGTATCTGCAGTACAGGAATGGGATGAGATGTGAGTCCAACGAACTGTCTCAGCGAATTTCGTCCTTTGTGGATGAAGTTCATTTCCTCGTTACTATTGCGTCAAGTTTTGAACGGGACGAGAGACCTCAACCAATGAGAGCAAAATCCGCCGTGGAATAGTGTATCAGGGCCAAATACGTAGGAGGAAGAGGATAGAAGAAGCATCCAAATGTTGCTTCCCACGTTCAACTAAATATTTCAGCTCATACGATCACGCGACTCGAAGTAGACAGCGGGTGAACTCGCTCTGGGTCAGAAGCAGGGACGACTTGCAGGTGCAGTTCACAAATTAATTTGGGAAAAACAACATACACCAAGGAGAATATGATCAGTAAATAACTATTTGTTCAGGTGATCATCGAAGTCCAGGAACTGGAGGCAAATATGAGTAGAATTAATTTCCATACGTCGATGATGATTATTTTATTCGCAGTAATAATTTTTGTGCAATAGATGATGAGCATAGCGCAATAGATGAATATGGTGATATCACTCGGGTTGTCTGCTGTTCTTTCCTGTTCGTGTCCAGTCGATCTCTCAATGAATAAACTACTTATCCATGTACACATACTGCATCACAAACAGGAATTTATACAGAAATGTAGAGACTCACATTGAATGATATTCTCTTGTTCAGAACAGCAACTGTATCACATTCTGGTTAATTTCTCACAATTGAGTCAATCGTAGGCTCACGCATTTCAGGAGGCACAAGATCCATAAAGGTGAAGGCGAAAATTCTTTTCGGTCTGTCTGAATATTGGTGGAATACATCTGATGGAGACAGGAAGACTGCGCTCACTCATCACGCCCTGCGTAGATATGATAAATGAATAGAATTGAAATGAGTAATTGTGAATTGCAGAAGCAAGAGCAAACAAAGAACATCTGATGAGACCCGGAATGTATTTGAGAATGTGCCAGAATGATATTCGGAACGTATGGGTCTGAATCTCTTCCGGGCGTGAAGATAGACGCCTGCTTCTGGTTTGGCCCCCGAAGACGTCGACTACAACCTTCAAAGATTTCTCACAACTCTGTTGAGACTCACAATGCGTTGGGGAGTACATCAGAGTCATTTCCCGAGCAATTCATTTGCATTTCATGACAGAGTACCTTCGTACATCTGTGATATCGTCCCAACCCCTGTCTTCGGCGGTGACGTCATTCTGGAGGCGGATAGTGCCAGCATCATTCCGGGGCATTACCAAAAAGTGTTTGAACGAATAATTCATCAAAAATGAACACTTTG
The DNA here is from genome assembly GCA_014805445.1 of Diplogasteroides magnus. NCBI lineage: Eukaryota > Metazoa > Nematoda > Chromadorea > Rhabditida > Diplogasteroididae > Diplogasteroides > Diplogasteroides magnus. The sequence goes on along the minus strand of JACMIF010000103.1, from coordinate 655 downwards.
CACTTCGCTATAGCCATGTTCTTCGTCGTAACAACGTTGATGGAATCAGAATCCGGTGGAGTTGTCTTCGTTGAAGGCATACAATGAAATAGACATGAAATTCGAATTCAGCATGAAAAATTAGGTAGATATGCATCATTTCATGAATCTAGTGAAAGAAAGCTGACATAGCTCCTTGTGAAGCCGGAAAACTGCTCCGTTATCTTATGTTACTTTATTTCCAACATATTCTGGAAGGAAATTCGAGAAACGATTGTTCACTCTGGCGGTCAATCGAAAGTTTATTCAAGACAAATTGAATTTGAAGATGAATCAGTCAACGAAGGCACATAACGAAAACGTTCAAGTCAAATCAATTTCACATGCGATGAAGGTTCGTAGACTTTGTTTTGTCTGCCGAAACACTATAAAACCGTCGAATGTTTGATTGAAACCATTCGAAGTTCACGTAGCAAAGTTTCTTCTTCAACTTTTTTCTCCTTATCCTTCTTCTTCTTCTACTTCTTCTCAATTTCCCATATTCAGGATGTTCTCATTCGTTCTCCTTCTCTCTTCATGTGCTGCCCTCTCAATGGCCCAGTATGGCCAGTATCCGGCTCCTCTTCCACAGGGTATCAACACTCTTAGCATATTTTCCTCAAGAACTCCCAAATTC
>JACMIF010000102.1:20406-59187 GCA_014805445.1 Diplogasteroides magnus | reverse complement strand
AATTGGCATAACTCCAGAAAGTAGATGCGCGCTGTCCGACATAATTTGTGTCAGAATGACATGCCTGCCTACTATACATAACCACACACATTGGAATTGTGCAACTTCTCTAAGTAAAGATAAATGTGTTTTTAAAAAGTGGTCAAGACTTTCTCCCCAACCTAATATAAAAAAGTATAAAGAACTAGACTGACCAGTGTTGGGGAAGAGTAGAGCATAGAGGGCAAGGATAAGACAGACAGATCCTCCCACGAAGAGAACGACTGCCAGAAGGACAGACCATCTGTTCATCCACAGTTGATCCCAACGAGTACGTCTACAATCACAATATTACTTATGCTTATTTATCACCTTATATCTTCGCAATAGTATAGAAAAATGAATGTTGTTGCACAGTTCAGAAATGCCAAAAAACGGGCACCAAATATCATGGTATCAATTGTCGATGTGATCTTGTCGTTGGTAAATAATTGCTGATGTTTTTCATACCTGGCCTTGCTGTTGTGGAGTCCAGACCTGGGTGAGTCAACGGGAGAAGGTCCACCGGGAAAAACTCCCGCACCACTGGTCAGAGGGGCCACCATGGCTGCTGTAGTTGGCTCACCGCCTGCAAACAATTTTTGCCTCCGCAATCGAATTTTTTTAAAATTTTAGTAATTGCTGTCACAGCATTACATGTCCATATCACAGTATTACACGCCCATAACCATTTTTCACAACATTTTGCAACATCTACAAACAATTATTCCCTTCACAATCGAGATTTTTTTTAAATTTCAGTAACTACAGTCATGATACTGCATGTTCATATAAGAGGGATTATTATAAAATATCGCGTTTTGAGCACGGCCAGTTATCTGGGCAGCACTTTTGGTTAATTTTTATTTTTGAAAAAATAGTTTTTGAACATTATATATATTTGATCCGTGGCACTTGGGGATCTCGAAAAAATAGGTCTTAAAAAATTAAATTTTTAAATCGAAATTTCGAAATGGGTGGTACCCGTTTCGGTAATTTTTGATTTAAAAATTTAATTTTTTAACACCTATTTTTTCGAGATCCTCAAGTGCCAGGGATCAAATATATATAATGTTCAAAAACTATTTTTTAAAAAAAAAATTAACCAAAAGTGCTGCCCAGATAACTGGCCGTGCTCAAAACGCGATATTTTATAATAATCCCTCTTATATCCGTTTTGCACAACATATTGCAGCATCTTCAGGACTAAAAGAGGGGTTACTCGAATGGTAACACATAGGAACTGTCATTTATGAACATATTTTGGAAAATTCTTTTAATAGATATCAATAGGAATTATGCAGAGGAAAGTTCCAAAATGTCGTGTCCTAAAATGGCGATTCCAAAGTGTCACGTTGCCTAATCGAATGTCTGTAGACGAAAGAAGTGTTATGAACATACCAGTAGCGGCTCCTCTCTCTGCGTCCTCTTCATCTTCTCCACTTTCTTGTCTGTCCACGATGAGCTAAAAATAAGAAGATGAGGAAGGGAAAGAACGACGAAGCTCATTGCGAAACGAAAGCAATTTTCTCATGTATTTATTAGCGTCGTCAAATGAACATTCAGCGTGGATAACTTACATGCTGGCCTGCACTCTGGTTGCGTTGATGTCCCGGGAAAGTGGAGATCATATTGATCGTCCCGGGATTGAATGAACCTTCCTGTAACCAACCTTCCATCGTCAAAGGAAAGTATCATAGTGGTCGCGAATAGATAAGTGTAACGAGGAAATATCGCAGGAATGTGAGATATGTGCAATGAGAGAAGATGAACTTGATTGAAACAGTCACGCGGTTGTCTTGGTAACGGCCGTTAACACAGAACAGCACAAACAAAAGACGAAAAGCGCCATGAACCGAGGGATGCGACTTGGCAAGTCGCCAAGAACAACACGCAGCGCGCACGCAACGCGTCACCAACCAATAATTTTTACGCGCGAATTCAAATTAACCCTATGGGGAAGCGACTACCTACAATAAAAATTGCAAATAATTTATGGATATAACAAAGAACCATTTGATTTAAAAGATTTTACAGTTGAATGAGAAGGTCAAACTCGGAGGATAAGTATGAGTCATCATTTGCATTTTCGAAAACACGTTATGATAGCAACTAACTCCAAATCAGGCCTCGCATTTCTGAAAATAAGCGCATCATTTGTCGTCTCCACTCTTCGGGTACCGGTTGTCTTTCACTCTCAGAAACAACAGCTTGCCGAAGAGTAGAGAAGACAAATGACGCACTTATTTTCCGAAAAGCAATCCCTACTCCAAATATCACGCATGCTTTTTTTGGTTCCTCAAATCATTGTTTTGTGCTTCCTGGAGGTCAGTAGTCTTTCATTTGAATGGCTATTTATTGTGACTCAGAATAACTTTGACATTTGCCCTCATTCGTAATTTACATCTTCTTTCGCTATCACTATTTTTGATTTTCCTCATATGCTCATATGCTCATATTTTCTGACAAAAAAGTTTTTTCTTCAGATATGGGAAAGAAAGGATTCCAGAACTTCATGTCCAAGAAGGACTTCCATCCTGGATCCTGTAAGAATATGCAGAAGGTAAGAGTCATGGTTTCAAAATCGGTTGTAAAGTGCACTTCTCGTTCGTCTAACTTCTCTACGTTCGATAGACAACCACTCCGAGAGGATTAGACGAATGAGAAATGCACTTTACTACCGATTTAGAGACACTATTTACTATGCGTCATCTGGCAGTACAATCAATTTCGAACCATTATGTTTTCAGATAGAAGAGGCCCGACAGAAGAAGGAGGCTGTCATCAAGAAAGAAGCAGTAATGAGACAAGAATACGAGAAGGAACAGGAAACAGTCGACTACAGGTACCACATTCACAATGTTCACTAATTATTGTAACTTCTTATGTTTATAGAGTTCTTCTTGGTGATGAGAAAGCGAAGCTTGGCCTCTCTTTCATGTATGATACACCTCCAGGAGCAGATGCGGAGGATGCTGTGAAAGAGGTAAGTATTTTGCATGCAGAATATCCAGAATAATCATGCATTTATGTTCAGGGAAAGCCCCTGAAGCTAGAGTGGAAAAGGGATAAGCATCAACTCAGCACAGTGAAACATACGGAAAAGAGTCCCGACCTGAAGAAGAATGAGGATGAGGAGAAGCGAATTCAAGATCAATCGTACGAAATCAAGAATGAGACGATAAACCTCCTCCAAGGACTTCCTGAGAAACAACGGAAGAAGATTATGAAGAAGATAAGCAATAGATCCAAAAAGTGATACATATTCCATTGTTTCTCCTGTTCATATTGTAATGAACTCTCGTACATAGTGCAAACTGGACTGATATACTTAGTACGAACCCTCTCCCAATTTCGTCCTACACACTCTCTAATTTGTGTGCTATTTCGTCGTTTCCCGTGAATTTGAAAAGGTTTCAAACTCATTAGATAATGATGGCTTTCTACTTAGTTTATATGAATAATAATAAACTGCTTTGATTATCTCGAATTGATTTGCAATGTTAATTAGACCAGCAAGAGTGAATTGATAAAGAGGAATGACATGAGACTTGCCTCATTTACTCGTCTTGATTCGTTCGTGGGTGGTCGCCCCTCCCCTTCTCCTTCCCTTCTCTTCCCTTCCAGACCCCTACCATGGACGCCAAGGAGGTCCAGAATCTACTCAGTACGAAAGAGAAGAAGGTATGGGATCTCAAAGCGAATACCGGATTACGGTAGCTTCAGACAAGGAAGAGAGCCAGCACTAAAACTGATAAGACGACCGAAGACAGTGGAAGGCCTCCCGCCAGTCGAGCCAAGAGAAAAGCTGAGGTAGCTGACTCTCGAACGGAAACCAGGATTACGGTATCCTTTCAGGTACAAGAGAAATGCAAAACAATGATCAAGAGATTCAATGAGGAGTGGTCACCAGCCAAGTGCCAGTGAGATACGGTGGATAACGAAACCCGGACTGGTTTATTCCAGATCGCTATTCACAGAAGCAGAATGTGCGGAGATGGCCTATCGTGCTCGGGAGATATTCATGAGTGAGAAGGTTGCCATAGAGGTTTGGACGATGGAGATTCCCACCACGAAGGAATTGATTACTGTAGGTCAGTCCGCCTTGCAAAGTGGTCGGTGACATTCACGGCCAATTCGAAGACCTACTCGCATTGTTCGCTATTCACGGCAGCCCGGAGAGTCAGAAGTGAGTTGTGGTGGTTAGTGGGAAGGGGAAAGGACTTACGGTCTTTATCAACCACATGTTTTGAGGTACGTCTTCCTCGGTGATTACGTAGACCGCGGACCGTTTGGCATCGAATGCGTCACGTTGCTCTTCACATACAAAGTGAGACTTCCGGTGGTTAACCGGAAATGAGAGGAACGATATATTCTCAGATTCTGTATCCGAGCCACATCATCATGCTACGGGGAAACCACGAATCGAGACCGGTCAACCTTTCCTATGGATTCTTCAAAGAGTGCAAGCAACGGTGGGTTACGGTAGTCATACTGTAGAGTGACCATTGACTATTTCAGATACTCGAAGAGTCTCTTTGAAGTGTTAAACTACACCTTCTACTGCTTACCTCTGCTGGCGCGGTACTGTAGGATTTGAATTGCAATTGAAGCCATTGATTCAGGGTCGGTAAGAAGATTATGTGCATGCACGGTGGCATCTCGGACGATCTCTGGGATTTGAAACAGGTAAACAATGGAAGTCCTCAAGGAGATAAACAACAGAAGTCCTCTCAGCTCTCACGAGTGGAACGACCTTGTGACATTCCTGATCTTGGAATCGTCGCCGATTTGACATGGGCGGATCCCGATGACAAGATCGAGAAATACGAGGCATTGCAGCTGATTTTGGCACCTTGCCAACCCCTGATTCAGGACAGTCCCCGAGGAGCGGCGCGAATCTTCGGAGCACCAGCACTTGAGGAATTCTGCGCAAGACATTCAATAGACCTCATCATCAGGGCTCACCAGGTTGGTGACGTCATCGTAAGAATCTGATTCTCTACATCAGGTGGCAGAAGACGGCTACGACTTCTTCAAGGATGGACCCAACGTCAAGCGGTCACAACTTGTAAGGGGACATGGTCAAACCCGGACATGTTATGTTTCAGGTGACGATCTTCTCCGCACCAATGTACTGTGGTCAGTACAACAACTTCGCCGCCGTGTGCGTCATCAATCAGAAGATGGTCGGAATTATCGATTGATAGAAGTGATTACGGTATCTGTGCAGAAGGTGACATTCGCTGTGCATCGACCAAGCAAGAAAGAGGAGAAGAAAGAGAAGCTGAGTCTGCGGCAGAGGAGGAAGAAGGAATCATCAGAATGATTGAGAAGCTTTGGAGGATGAAGTCGGAACTAATTCATAAATAAAGAGCGATTACTTGTTGTCGAGCAAATAAAGAAACATCTTCCTGAGTTAGCGTTTTTCTAAGTTTGTTTGAAGGATCTACAAATATGAATCTGGTTGTGAGACCTGTGAGAGGATTGGCCGAAGTTCCATTTTGTGCTGTGAATGGTTCAACGTTGATCATGATGAATTTTCCGACACACTGAGGCACATTGACATGAAAATTACAGTATCCTTTGTTGAGGCACAGAACCGTGATTTTGATCTGCCGAATAGGCGAATTATAAATCCGCGCAGTCGCGTGATGAAAATTGCGCGTTTGATTAATTTTGTATTTTTTTTAAATTTTCAATTTTGTTGCACTTTTCGCTTTATTTCAAGCATACCACACGATTCTGCGTATTCATTTCACCCTAAGAACATAGTTGTTTGAAAATTCATTGAAAAATGTCTATCTGACATCGATGTTTTCATCTGAAAAAAATCTGCCTGCTTTCAGATCTCACGTATTTTCTTGAAAACACTGGTATAAGGCAATTTTTCATCGATGGCCAAAGGGCTGTCTTCGCAGAAGTACAATGGAGCGCGACGTAAAGTGAGTAACAGCCTTTTAATGGTTGCTTCCATGACTTTTTATCGATGTAATCTTCTTTTTTCAGGTGGAAATCAAACAGGTTGTCAATGAAGAGGTGTTGAAAATGCCTGTAGATACGACCAACGTTCCACCAGAGAAGGTTGACATAAGCTGTAATTTTTAAATTAAGAGGAATCAATTCAGGTCTGGGCATGCTACGGGCTTGACCAGCCTACGTGCACAAGGCACAATGCCCCAAATGCCAAGTATGTAACTTTCTTTTCTCTGCCTAATTTAATTAACTATATAAATTTTCTCACAATGAGTATTCAAAAATATTTGCAAAGTAGTATGTCGGAAAAAAATTGAGTTGATTTCAGACCTTCGAAGTGCCGTGACAACCCCTACTGCATATCTCGATTGGGCCTGGAGAAGTTTGAGAAGTTGATAAAGGACTCGGAAAAGGACAAGCTGAGCAAGGAGAGAGACGCTAAGAGGTTATTTTTGTCTTGATGTTAGACAGTAAATATTTTTTAAATTATTAAATTGTAACTAATATTCATATGGGATTTTAAAAAATTACAGACGTGAACCTAATCAGCCATGTGGTCTCACGAACACAGGAAATTTCTGCTACGTCAACAGCTTTCTGCAGGTATTTGGGGAATTTATTTTTGCCGTGAATATACCGATAAGCTACATAGTCGCAGTGCGAATATCATCGCCAGTGGTATTATGCATCCTAATTGAATTGTCATACCGAGTATAATCGTTGCGATTTTTAACCAAATGCTCTCTCATTTTTGCGTGAAATTGTGTTGTTTCTCTGGCTTCCACCCATATGTATGAAAATGACTTTCTGTGAAATGGTTCCGTTGGAATTATTAATATTAATGTAATTCGTTTTATTGTCTAAACAGCACCTTTGAGGTGTGGTACAATGATCTGGTCTTCCGTCAGATAGTCTACGATTGGCGGCCCTCGGACAAATACGAAAAGTACTATTTCTCTATTTTTTGATTGCGAAAATCAGTCCCGGTGGTATTCTATAGCAGTCATAGCTTTTCTTGCTAATTGATTGATACCTATCAAGATATGCTATGCAATATTTGGTTATTGGCATAGTAACAGCAAAGACGTTCATTTATGTCAATCATAAAGCAGCAAATGTTCTATCATAAGGAACTGTATCCTGAATACCAGCAAACAGTAACATGATCTATTATAGGCCGGATCCACCATTGATGGACGTGCAGGGAGTGATGAATTCACTGCAGGAACTATTCTTCACTCTACAAACTTCTCCCTATGTAAGAAATTGCCATCTACCCCTTACTCAATCTATCCCCCACTGCGCAACTTTATCATGGTTTATTTGTTTAAAAAATCAACTGAAGAATATGAACGCATTTGCTGGCGTAGTGTTTTCATCGTTTATCCTTGTTTCTTCAGGAAGACTGTGCATCGGAGGAATTCTGCAAGACCCTTCGATTGGGAAACGAACAACAAGATGCACAGGTATGACCAGTGAGATTACTGTAGCAATAGAGTTTAATAACCACTGACAGTCAGATTCTGATATGAGCTTTTCCCATGATATTTTTCTACTCTACGCGATATTGTTGTCTTAAGGAGTTCACTCTGATGTTCTTCGATGCCCTGGACAGGAATCTTGCGAAGCATCCCAATGGAGAAGAGACGAGACTGAGAATACAAGAGAGGCTGAGGGTTAGTACCACTATATTTAAGGAATTACTATCATAATCATCTCGAAAGCCCTGTACAACATTGTCATGCGACAATTGACAATATTTGTCTCCTGAGGCCGTATTCAGGAAAGGCTCCAAACCGTTTGGAATTCCAAACGTGACACTATTTTGGAAAGGGGGGGGGGCATTCCGCAAACCGCCCCCCCCCTACCCAAATGACGTCAGATTTGGAATTCCAAACGATTCACGAATACGGCCTCTGAAGGACTGTCGATCAATCAATATCCTGATTCAGGGTCAATACACTCATTCCCATGTGTGTGGGTGCTCGTACAGTTCGAATAAGCCCACCAACTTCACTTCACTTGCCATTTCCATCGACGGTCACAACACACTCACCAAGGCCATCAAGGCATACTGTGCACCGGAAGAGTGGGTTACTATAGCATCGTTTAGTACTGTAGTTCACACGATATCTCAAAATATGTTTTTATTAGACAGTATTGAGGGTAAATTTGCCTTAGTGAATATATCTTTCCATGCCAGCGTAAATTCGCTTGCCACGATATTCATAAATAGAGTTTGTTCTTTCAGTATATCAGACTATCGTTGTTCATCGTGTAATGAGATGGGAGGAGTTGTGAAAACGACGACGATGGAACATCTTCCACCAGTACTGCTAATATCACTCAACAGATATGTCTATGATAGGTACGGTGACTACTTTATCTATTCTCTTTCAATTCTCACTATGGACAATTCAATTTGTTGGGAGGCCTAAAAAACATAGAATCCATCGGGACTTGTGTTGTACAAGCTGAATATTTAGATTGACATAGTGCGAGGATGGAATACCAATACATGTCTCATAGTGTGTCTTTTAGAGCGACTGGTCGACGACGGAAAGTTAAGACGGCGATACAGTATCCGAGGGAACTGGACCCTGCGACACTCTTTGATGAATTCAGAGGAAAGAAGATGAAGTGAGGGTTTTATCATTGGTTTTAGCACGTTTAGTTATAATATGTTATTTTATGTCAGACGACACGAAATTAAACTATTTGCCTTGACCTTGATAAATATGGAGTGCTTGAAACATAATCCACGCGGGTTTCAGGTACGAGTTGTGTGCAGTGATGGTACACGAGGGTGACAATGCAGAGTGTGGCCACTATCTGGACCTTGTCAAGCATCCCGAAGATGGTGCCTGGTTCAAGTACAACGACGATGTAAGACATCTTATATTGCTTTTCGCTGATAGTTGTTACTAGTGTTAGCAGTACTGATTACTGTACAACTGTAAACGCAGTATTATTTTTCTATAGCTGAACTAGTCTTATCTGTAAACGCTCTTTTTTGTATATAATATTACTAAAGTAAATATGAACGTTGTTTCAGAGAGTGAGTTTGTTGAATAAGCCGCCTGGAGTTGATATCGAAAAGCCGGATGTGAGCAACAACAAGGTAATCAAATTGACTGTTTTTATCCAGTGATTTATTGTATATTGGATGTGGTCTAAATTAAATGGAATGCGATTTGATAATTGCGTTGCAAATAAACATAAACTTGTTAACTTCTCAAGAACAAATGAAGATTGTTTGATATGAGTTCATTTAAGGCCACGGTGGACCTCAAGTACTGCTACGGACTGGTGTATCGACAGGTTGAGAAGGTCCGTTTTTTAACTTTTATGACATAAAATGGGAGCAAACTGTTTTCAGAAGATCCGCTACGCAAAAATGGGCATGCCGCCACCGGAAATCACCAAGAAGTGGGAGGAATCTGTGAGTTCACTCGGTTGTTATATTCATTTCTGCTTTATGTACTTTTTGCCTGGTTAACCGCATTGCATGTATCTTATTGTAGCCCGACCCTCAGTCACTTTTGCAATGGATGCGAATCAATTGTTTAATTATATATTTTCTATAATCAAAATTGCAGATCGAGCGTGGTTTCATTCGTTCGACAGGTGCCCGAGTGCAAAGTAGTGAGTTGTGTCTGGAGGAAGTGAAGAGCAGATACGACACGGTGTCTGACCTGTTTGGAGCACTCGAGGTACGGTATTGGTATATTCCAAACACAGTAGCTAATGAATTTAACGACGTTTCATGGCGAATTCATAAAAAAAACTTGGTTAGGAATTTTGAATGGGAATAGTCTTTACCTGGTTGCATTACGTTTCATTGTTCACTTATAAGTTGATGGAGGGCGGAGAAATTGTTATGTCTAGGGATAATTCGACCATCATTTACTATCAATAAACGTCTCTTATCCTTACAGTTGAAGTCGGAGAAGGCTTCCCAGAAGAAGGCAAAGGACATGGCATTCCTTCCCACTGCACTGATAGAGGAACTATTGGCTAAGGAGTACGATAGGGCAGCGAAGGTGAAGGAGACACTCAAAGGAGTGGCCGATGATATGGACACTACGGTATGTTGATAGTATCGATTGCCTTCATATCTCTAGCATATAACATCTCACATTGTTATTATATCAATTGGTGACTGAAATGAGGAGAATGTAAATGTGAATAGCATTTCAGAATCTAGAAAAATTCATGAAGTACATACACTATCGAGCAATTGTGGCAACATTTTGATTTGTTCACGGTGGCCACTCATTACAGTTTATGCAATTTAGTATTTTGATTCTTTATTGTTCAGCAAGAGAGTCTTCCCCTTCTCGGAGATGGAAAAGAAGAAGAGGAAGAAGATGTTGTGAGCAGGTACGAGTCACTATTCAATGATAGTGCAGAATTCGGATAGTTGAATTGGTTCAATTATATGCTCACTATCTATTCAGTATATTTGGGTCTGGTTACTGAATCGTTTGAATTTTGCCTAATTTGTTGGGTGGAATTATCTTAACTGGGTTGGAGCGTATGTATAGCTGGTAAAATTTGTGAATTCACCGGCTAGTGGGTGACTTGAGGATCTTCAGTAATGGATCAATTTCAGCCCCTCCCGTCGCAGTAGGACTCGAAGGAGAGTACGGTCACTCTTCGATAGAAGGATAGAGAAGGTACTGGAGACATTTGTTGTTTAGGAGCGATATCACTCCACATGGCGTTGTAGGCTGTTGACATGGTAATTAGTTTCCTGTCTATAATCGGCAGTAAAATCCCCATTAACTCATATTGCATTGGTGAGGAGCTGATTGAGCTTCTCCTGTTTTGAATTTTCACAATGACTGACTTTGTTTCAGGACGAAGTAGCCGGTTCACTCTCTGTCCATTCACTCCATTTGTGCAGTCACGGAAATCTGCCCATTGATGAAGTGGGTTTGACATTCAGAAGCTGCCAAACTTTTAACATTGATTTTAAAAAAAGAAACGTTTGTTTCCTTCAAATTTCAACGTGACCTAGAAGCACACTGTCGAATGCATTCAGACAAATAACTACTGTGAAACATGGATTTACTTAGTTACACTAGGTGCATACGGTGTGGTATGCAATGCATGCATTATATCTGTTTCATAAAAAAACATTTTCTCAGATACTGGATGGGAATGTGAAGGCAGTGAGCAAGTCTGCGGCTGAGAGTCTACTGTCGAACTATGGACTGGTAGTGACAATGGAACAGGATGGAGAGGAGGGAACAGTACAGAGTGGGAGACTCAAGACTGGGTAGGTACATTTTTGTCACGCCTATCTAATATAAACTAAATTTTCGTCACTGCAGTTAATTATCTATTAGCAACCAGTTTCAAAAATGTGATTTGAATTTTAAACTATTAACGTTTTAAGCGGGTTAAAATTCTGAATAGGTGAATAGATGAAGGACAACTGCGCCATTATGGTGAAATGGGTAAATGCGCTAAGAAATGAACGAAATGATGGCTCAAGTGTCCATTTCTACACCATGGCGCAATTGTTGAAGGTTCTCATGTCTTCCACCCAGGTGGATGCATGTCACACCATCCTTGTATAAACGAAACTTTCCACACCTCATTTGATTTTTTCATTTCAGCCAATTTCAAAAATGTGATTTGAATTTAAAACTAAAAAAAGTTTTACCCGAGTAAAGTTCCCGTAAATATACGATGATTACAGTCTGGACGTGTGCGAGTCTTGTGTGGTGGGTCTCATCCATGCAGCACATCGAAAGAGGAAACTGGAAGAGGATGCTGCACTGGCTGCAAAGATACACAAGGAGTTTAAGACGAGGTTGGTAGCACATCGGATGGAGCGAGTGATGTGGGCAAAATGTTTATGAAGATAGAGTGCAAGCTTAAAGGGGCTCTGCGTATTGTAAGAAATAGTGTCCTTATGAAACACATACACGAGGAACCATCTTTCGAATGTCGATATCATTTATTCTACAGAAGCAGTATATAATTTCACGGAAACCCAATAGTGATACATTGCATGTTATCATGACAACTTGTAAACTGTATATAGATGTTTTCCTATTTACTCTATTAAGAAGTACAAGCAAATGCTTTCTTCTGACTTTGTACACTATTCTCACTGCAGATGTTCAATGGCTGCGTTCTTCAAAATGAACAAGAAACCTCCTTCTGGATGGTACTACGTGAGCAAGAGTCAACTATTGTCATGGAAGAGAGATGCTGTATCAGAGGATGAGAGGAAGAAGGTGGGCATACTATTTTATACACAGAACGGTTGGCGTCTACCGATTATGAGGAGATAGTAAACTTGTTCTTATTCGTTTGTGCTTACATGTATTGACCAGGACCAGTTGGGCATATTGTTTTATACACAAAGCATAGTTCGCCTACGGCCGATTATCATACAATAATACACTTGGTCTTATTCCTGCGCGTTTACTTGTATTCACCAGGATGAGCGTTCAATGCGATAATTGCATATCATCAGTTTATGAATCCATTTTAACCGTTTTAAATATCTGAACTGGTTTTCCTTCAGAGCATTCTCTCTGCCAACTGTGCACGTTTGTCCATATCATCTTCCCTCAACTCTGCTCCTGTAACAAACGGTATATTTTGGATTTGTTTATGATTCGTTCCTATTTATAACTATCATGCTACCTAGCTAAATATCAAGCATGAGGACTTAGGCGATAGGGTTGAATGTTCGCTGTAGCTGTGAGAAATAAGATGCAAGGAATGAGACATAAACGACATTTAGGCCATCGTCAACGTCGAAAGAGGGTGTTGTCTGACAAGAACGAGGAATCGGCGGATGAGGAGGTAGTGTTGTGTTACACCATTGGCATATTAAGAGCTCTTGTATGGTTTTACGGTTTAGTAGAGATATTGCCGCGAAAAATAATTGTTACTAATGATAACCAATAATAGTATTGAACGCCAAAAATTAGGGTGTCGCAAATGGTAGAGCTCTCGGAAGTCCCGGCATAGAATGAGCGTGTTCTTATTGTTGTTTGGCTCATGACAATGATTTCATTTGAAAAAAAAGAATTTATGTCTGGAGACTGGGACGTACAGTACAGTCGACTTTCCAATTTGAGTCCTCAATCCACGCAATTCTAAATGGCATTCCATGCTCATGACTCTTTGTTCAGGAGAGCGTCTCGAACATGCAGAAGAAGTGTGCACGAGTGAATGTGAAGGATGAACAGGATAAACAAGTCATCGATATCATGATGAGGTCAGATTCAATCCAATGCAGTCTATCCGCTACAGTTATCGAAACCCTCAAACATAGGTTGTGGATGTTACAACATTATGTCAAAGTTGTGGTTGCCTGACAATGGATGGAGAGGGATGCTTTCATAAGTATATCACACTGATTGAATCAATTATGAACAACTCCATGACTGTGTGAATATTCTCTTGGTAGGAATATGTTTCACACAAGCTCTGCCCGAGTATTCATTATCAGATCCTTTGTTTCATTTCAGTCAGATAACGGACCGAGTGAGTAGTGATGAACCGATGGATGTGGAAAGAGAAGGAAGTGAGAAGAAGGAGGGAAGTGAAGAAAAGGAGAGGAGTGGGAGTGGGTGGGTGGTTTTTGTTCTAGGAAATCGCAATTTCGAGGCATACCTTTAATTGTGACGAAAATTAGCCCCATGCGAACAGGGTGAAAAATTAATCCCGAAAAGAGTTTTAAAAATATTTTGAACGATCATATCATTTCGGTAGGCTGTAAATTAGGGTATCGCATTTAGGACGAATTTGCATCTTTCCATCTCTGTCCTCATTACATCATTTGTCTCTTGCGCAATAAACACGACCGGTCAGTAATTACGAAGAGAAGAAAAGTGCAAATCCTTCCCAAATGCGGCACCCTACTGTAAACTGTGTGGGGTCTGCCATGGATACGTTCAGAAATGGATTATTTTTTTCCTTGGTTGCACTAGCGAAATCAGATCTCTGCCTGGTTGTCTCTATATGAGGTTTATGAAATACCCCAAATCACCATGTGAATCGCGTATTGCGTTATGTTTCATTTGCACTTTACTTTCTGACAGTGTTCGTTTCAATCTTATGATAATAGATGTTGTTACAGTATCCTACCGTATTCAGATCTCCCATCGATCGACCGACATCTTCATTTGGAGATGAGAAGGAAGAGGATGAGACAGGAGAGGGAAGTAGTGGAGGAGATGATGATGAACCTGTCTACTTCAATAGACATTTACAATGTGATCATGGTGAGAATGGGTTGGATATTCCCTATATCTCGGTTGTTTTTGATTTGGAGATAGTTTTGGTGTAGCAAACTGTTTTCAAAATTACAAGGACGGTGAATTGAAGATAGTAATCAGCTATTTAGATGCAATAGTATCCACTTTTCTCGTTTGAATCGTCCTTTTAGTTTTGAGGAAAACTAACTGGCTTTAATCTGATAGTGGGGAATTTAGGGCTGAACGATAAAGAATTGATGAATATCGATTGCAGATGGGGTCAATATCGGGGAATTCCGGCACGCAGTGAGTTCCGAGGAGTGGAAAAGACTCACCGAAGGATACTTTGAAAGGATATTCGAGGTTAGTCGAAAGGGAATGATTGTTGATCCATTATCACCCTTTCCCAGCCCCTGCTTGATCGGGATGGATCCAAAATATTCCTTTCAAAAGATGAAGCTCACAATGATGATTTCAGGTGCCAGTGGACAGTGATATATGCGTGTTGTGTGCTGATTCGGATGCAGTGAGTTTGAACAGTTCTTGTCTTGTCATTGTCATGAAGATGATCGCTTTTGAATCTATCGATCAGCCAACAACGAGAGAATTCGATTTAGTATAATGGAAAAGGGAAATATGATACTCCATACATGTAGAAGTGCATATAAATAGCCTAACCCTCTCTTTCTGCAGGTTGCTCAAACGGACAAGAGGGAAATAGAGAACAAACTGAAGGAGTTGAATGCTGCTGTGGGAGAAGTACTTCGATCGGCAGAGAAGAGAATGGGAGGACCTGCGATTGGAGAGAAGGAGGAAGGTGGGAGTTAGTGACAGATACTGTCTTCAATCTATTACAGTAGTAAAATTCGATTTTATGTAATTTTACACAGATTTAAAGGTATTAAGAGGGAAAATCACTACTTTTCGGGCAAAATTGAACAACACCGGAACAGAAAACTCAAACTGTAGCTACGGTCTTGAAACTTTGTGCCTATGTACCCCGGGGTACGATAAGTACACCACAGAATTGGGAAATGGCTCTCGGCCTAATTGCCGGTTCTGGACGCGGAAATAGGTCGAAAATTCGAAAAATCATAACTTCCTTCAAAGTGAAGCTAATGACTTGAGAAGTCGATATTTGTGATCTACTCATTGAGATCTTCAAAAATGGCCCTCGGAACCATGTCCGTAACTCTGCTCCTAAGCTCGTTTTTCGAGTACCCCCCTCAGTTTTTATATTATTTGAATATGAAGACGGAGGGGAGCCGTGAGTTGAGACATTCACAGTGGTCCTTGTACTATTACCAAGCCTATGGTCAACTTCGATTCCCAGAAATTTGTGCCAAAAAATTCATTAAAAAAATTTTTCGACCATGATACCCGTATCATGGTGCGAAAAATCCATGATCAAGGATCGGCATGGGGTATACTTTTTTGAAGTGCCCACCACACGCTGTGTTCGCACAGCTACCAAGTATGGGCCGATTATACCTCTCTCGCTTTAGAGATTTCACAGACTATGGATACCATTGTTTTTGGTCGAAAAATGAAATCTCATGAAGTGCGGGTTTTAGTATCAATTTTGAAGAGTATTTTTTGGGAAGTTTTTAAACCCCAATCTGAGCTTCTGAAATCATTTTTGAACCGAGTTATGATGATTTGAATGGTTTCTCGAAAAAAACGAATGAACTAAAACCCGCACTTCATCGTTTTCATTTTCGACCAAAAACAATGGTATTCATAGTTTGTGATATCTCTAAAGCGAGAGAGGTACAATTGGTCCATACTTGGTAGTTGTGCAAACACAGCGTGTGGTGGGCACTTCAAAAAAGTATACCCCATGCCGATCCTTGATCATGGATTTTTCACACCATGATACGGGTATCATGGTCGAAAATCAGTCAGGTCGAAAAAAATTTTTAATGAATTTTTTGGCACAAATTTCTGGGAATCGAAGTTGACCATAGGTTTGGTAATAGTACAAGGACCACTGTGAATGGCTCAACTCACGGCTCCCCTCCGTCTTCATATTCAAATAATATAAAAACTGAAGGGGGTACTCGAAAAACGAGCTTAGGAGCAGAGTTACGGACATGGTTCCGAGGGCCATTTTTGAAGATCTCAATGAGTGGATCACAAATATCGACTTCTCAAGTCATTAGCTTCACTTTGAAGGAAGTTATGATTTTCGAATTTTCGACCTATTTCCGCGTCCAGAACCGGCAATTAGGTCGGCAGCCGTTTCCCAATTCTGTGGTGTACCTATAGTACCCAGGGGCACATACGCACAAAGTTTCAAGACCCTAGCTACAGTTTGAGTTTTCTGTTCCGCCACTTCCCTGAAGAGTGAAGATTTTGCTTCTTAACACTCGAAAAAATTTCAAGAGATAAATTGATGGTGAATTGCATGAATGTGCCATGTTTGCAGCCTTCCAATACGGTCTGTGCTCTCGGTTCGTGGGAACTGCCCTCAAGGCACTCAGGTACGGTATATTTTAAATCCATGCATTCATTGAGTCTGGCTCTTTCGTTGCTATTCGTTTATGAATGCTATTTGTAATATCATTTGTTCGAACAGGGGGAAAAGCATGCACGATTACTTTCCTTGTCATTACGACATATTTATGGACGCATTGCTACGTGTATATTGCGAGTTTGCAACATGCCTACTCTGTAATCACATGAAGATCGTAAATTATAATTGTGACGTCACTATAGCTATGGTTGGGTGTCTTAATTTTGTCTTAATCTTTCTCCATGCCTCTAGATGATTGTCCTTTCAGAAGTTGCAAGACAGCTACTTCGATTCCTCGTCTCTGTCAGGACTGTGTCCTCTGTGATGACCACGCCCTACCACGATTCGCCCTCATTCCCATATGTATGTTGGACTTTGATCTTTGATCTCTGTAGTCTTGTCTCATCTCGATGACTAAGTCTATTTATACTCTTCAGGTGACGACAACCAACTGCACATCATTCCACTGACTGTGATGGAATGGACGAGAGTGGTGTCTGCATGGCCGGATGGCAACAGGGCAGAGGAGATCATTCTAGATGATGATGGTGGGTGGGGAGAGGGGGAAAGGGGATACGGTAACTCTATAGTATAACGAGTTTCTTGTCTTGAGTCTGCAAAAAAATAACTTTTTGCTCCTGAATAATTCGTTTATGGGATACTGCATGCCTCACTCACTTGTTTGGTAGTGAACCTCGTTGGATTGCAGGCATGATCTCTTCTCAATGTATTCCTTGTCACGAGGCACTTATGTCAGAGGAACAATCGAAGAAGTTCGTATACAACAATCAGATCATATACGTCAAGATGGTTAGTCATTATTATTCTTCCTTTTGCGGTCACTGAGGGAATTATATTACTAAACTCTGACGCCTCTAGCCAATTAGGTCATGTAAAATAGTTGATATTGTTCGTTATCCGATTGTCAAACTTCCGTTAATTACTAATGTGATATTCTCGTGCATCTTATGTGTGGCCCATGAAACATATTTCATCTTGCGTTTTCAGCGAAGTGACGAAGAGACGCCTCCGGAGAGTGTAGAGAGCAAGGCATCCACTACCAATGGGTGAGTAGGCTCTGGCAACAGGCCGTATTGCTGTACTCGCACAGTGTAACTGTCCTCATTCAGAGCCTCGCAGTCTTCTGTGATGGGCACTCGGACTAATGGAACACGGGCAGCAACGAGGAGAGGAATGGCCAAGAATCTGCACAAAGTCAAGGTAGATTGATGTGCTATGGACTTTATTTGTATGAAACGGCATTGGCCAACTAATCACATTCGTAGTCCCTGTTATCCAGTTATGAAATTAGTTGTGTTGTTGCAAACTTTACATTTCCCTTGTTATTTTCATTCTTTTTTTACATTTCACTAAAAAAATTACTGTATTTCAGATGTCATCAACAGACACGGTGAAGCAACTGAAGCAGAAGTTGTACCCCCAGGTGAGAATGAATGGCCGCGGACTTTTTAAACGGATTTCCTGGTTACTGTAGTATGTTTCAGGGTGAGAAATGGTGGGGGGGGGAATGTCAATTTTACCGTCGAAGTGGTAATCTTAACGAAAAGTCGAATTGCGAGATCTTGCTCGACAATCTTGGGTGAAAGTTAAGAACTACATATACATTGATGAAATAGACATTTGAGCCGTGAAAAAGGTGTTTTTCACCCGCAATCCCATTGTAGGTGCACTACGCTCCGGTGGATCAGTTGCTGTACACGAATGCGGGCAAAGCAATGGATGATGAGATGACTCTGGCTGAAGCGAGGGTGGAACCGGATAATGTAGATAGGGTGGGTATTATGTACTTTCATTAGTTGATGACCTTAACGAATACATGGGCATGATCGTGATATCATCCTGTAAAAATTGCTGGTGATCACCCTGCATGGACACCTTTGTCACGATCCCTGCCCATGTACGTTTTAGCCTGAAGAGTATATTCCTGGTGGTTTCAGACCGCTAACATTTGTTATATGCCCTCTATTGTTTTGCCCATTGCTTTGAGTTTCTTTCTGGTGTGTCCATTACCGTAATCCCTTTGCAGCCCGTGATGCTTGTTGTACAGACAACGAAGAGCGATGGACCATGTGCATCGAATGAGCCCCGTGCACTGGAAAGGGGATTCACTGACACTGCACTCGCGCACTGAGAGAACACTCTTGACGCACACTTTGTGCTTACTTCCCCCTATATTATGGTGATGCAAAGGGTATCTTTATAGACTCATCTGAGTCTTCTTCCTTTCCTTCATAATGGGTGCATCTTAGTTTCATTACGTTGTTCAACGCAACTTTCTCTGTATTTCCCCCGAGTTCTTGATGTTATAAGAAACGGTGTTAGTGTGTCATAGGTATTGCCCGAAATAGGCTTTTGAAAGGACACTGTAATCTCATATCCAGGCCTATTTTCCCTCTTTCGTTCAATTGCAGTCAGAGCTAGTACTCTAAACGTATCAGACGATATTTGTAGTTAGATATTCATTACTTTCTGTGAATACATGTAAGCCTATTCTTTATGCGTTAACTTCTATTAATTTATTCTCGCCCCTTTCCAAACGCTAGATGTGTGTTGTGTTACAGTATGTTTAGTAATGATTGCAACCGGGATACGGTATCCCATCCACCATCTCATATCCCTTTCATTGTCTTACCATCACTTGTGATTCCCTTCCTTTGTTGATCACATTACATGAAATGGCTTTACTTCACTGCTCACTCATGCTTTTAGTGTACGATTCCACTGATAATCCCCCAAATGATTCCGGTTAGATTAGGGTGCATTCGCTAAAAAGTGCACTTGATTCCGATTACGGTATGTCGAGAATAGGCTTCCATTAGTATTCATCGCCTAGTGTCTTTTCCCAATACACACCACATGGGTGTTTCTTCTCTTTCTCTCTCACTACAATGAACGATGTCCGCACAATCTACAATCACTCACGGGTGTCCTTTCCTATTCTCCCTTCCCCTCTTAGACTTATTCTTTTTCTTTGACTTTATTGAACATTGTTTTATTCTTCCCTTCTCCATCCTCTACATTTTTTTCTGTTTCATCCAATTTTTTGGTAATATCTTGCGTATTTGTAATTTACCCCCATTGCATAAAGTATTGGTATTACTGTCGAGGTGTATCTAATCGATTTACGGTCATTCAAACCGTATGCATACCTGACTATTTTACTTTTTACGTCTTGAGCCAACGGTGAGACCTCGGTTTCGACTCCAAACTTGTGTGTGTTACCGACAGAATGATCTCTAAACTGTTGAGAGAGATTAAATACCTTTTAGTGCTCTGTTGTTCCCCAGAAATGAAGTAGTAACTACTTAGTAGTTCCTAGCTCAATTCATTGTCAATCGAAACCGAGATCGATCTAATCTCTCCTTGCTGACTGTAGTAGATCAGTAAATGTTTTCTCCATCAGCTGGGATCCCATGTGCTTGTTTTCCTCTCCATCCCCCCTCCCTCTCACTTCCCCTTCAACCCTCTTCCCCACCACTCTGAAGGGGATGCAAGAGCCTACGATTTCACACGTGCGTCCCCCACTAACATATGACCAGTGGTAGCCATCACCCCACTCCCCAACATTTCCATTCTTCAATCTGGTCAGATTACCCCCAGGGAGGTGACTCTCCCTCCCTTTGTAAAAGACTATTAATTTCGACTGACTGATTTACCATCTCTGCTCCGAGTAATCTGCTTGAGACGTTTAAGCGTCTTTGTTCATAGATCATGTCTGTTAGTTTCGTTGTGTGTTGCATGATCTGGTGCCAATGAATTATGCTAAACCACGATGGTGTCCATGTTGATTCTCTTCTTATTGTACGTCTTGGTGTCGTCTATTTGTTTCCTTGGAACATCGATTCCACTACCACTTCCCCCTTTTCTCTTCTTCTACTCTTTCCCTTCCCATCAGTGAGGTCCGCCCCAATTGTGTACAATTGTCGTCACTAAAGGCAACTCTGGTGATTTCACCTCTTGGTTCCGCCTTGTTCACGTCCTCTTCGAAGTAATATTGAGAGGGATAAGAGGAATAGTTTCCAGGGATCTTGGAGGCAGTCCCATAAGCTGGAATCAACCTAGAGAGACGCCATTTGCATGAGCCAGACGCGTTGTTTAGAAGCTTTTGCATTAAGTGCAAACGAAGATTAACGGGTGGAGCGTGGCAATCTCGTGCGGGTGTCAAGCTTTCTTCTTCGTTTTTTTTTCATGCTGACTGAGCAATGATGCACAAGTTTTCATGGTTATTCCATATTTCTGTAGGTTCGTTCTCATTGTTCCTATATGGCTAGTTTGATGTATTGTGTTGACTGATAGTTCCTCCTCCACTTCCCCTCTGCGTGATTCTCTCCAACTTAAAAGGAAGGGGGACTCTCGTGCTGTCTGTTTACATGTTCTCTCCCTCTTCAGTAGAGTCTCTCCTCTTCGGTCACTCCATTCGTAATCGTCCAAGAGTCATTTATAATCTCGGCTTTTGGCCTTGTACGGCCGTTTGCAAGTGGAGTCGGGGATGGTATTTGTGTTTACAATGTCAACGATCCCTCTCTGTCGATTTACTGCTTAGCGAAGTGAGTGAAGGGGCATTAAATCCCCCTGACCCCAAGGATAGAATGTAGTGGTAGAGAGATTCAGACGTCAGAGAGTTCTTTGTTAGCGAGAACGTCACATGAGGGAATGAAAGATGTCTGTTTGTTGTTTTGGCAGTTCGTCCTACCCTTCTTGTAGTCCTTCCTCATCTATTGCTCTCTTTGTCGCTCTCCTTCTGGACTTACGTCCGTTAACGACGCAGTAAACTACAGAAGTATTCTCAATCGAAGGGCGAACTCTGACCCGGGTGTTTTCTGAACAACACACATTCACTGTGTTATTCGTCTTCCCCTCTCTCCATTCTCCTCATTCTTTCTTCCATTCTCTTCTTCCTTGTCCTCTCCCCCTCTCTCATTGGTCGTATTGACGAAAACACGCTCCATCGTTGCTCTCTCGTAGCACCCGCGAGTCCACGAAATTCTCCCCCAATCCGGAATCCGGAGTATAATATCCGAGAGGACGTTCTAATCGTCTGATGCCTGCGTTGGTGGACGTCTTCGACAAGGTTGAAGAGAAAGTGGACAAGATCCAGGAGAAACTGAGGGAATTGAATCCATTTCGAGTCCACGAACCGAAGGTTATTGAAGAAGCTGTCAGAAGCAGAGGTAAATTGTGATGTGTTTAGTTGTTTTGATGGTATTGTTATGGTTTGGACAGTTAGATCAGATTGTCAGTTAAGTCGTTTGCCGGTTTGAACAATACTGTTAGACTGTCGTTGAGTGACCAGAAAGTGGTTGGAACTAGATTGTCACTGATGGCTATGGACGTTCTCCATTGTTCTCCCTCCTCTTGCTATTGTGCTGAGAATTTATTGACGTTCCTTCAATGACGCAGTGAGAATTGTTGCAACTATTCTGCTGCTTCCTTTCGTATATTAGCCCTTCACAAATAGTCCTTCTGCTACCGCTCACAGGTCATTTTGCCCGTAGGCGATGTTTCTCATAAATAGTGCAGGGACTTGCTTATTCAAGTGAGGTTAGTAAACAATTGTAGTGATTCGTAGATTCATTTCTGTCTTTCATGGTCCTCTGCTTGACCACGACTACTGCTTCCTACTGTTCTCGTGTTTACAAATTATTCATGCTAAATGATTTCCCTAAAAATTGCAACCTACTTGCCACTTTTTGTTTTCTCCTCACCGCTCTGTGCAGATGTTCCTCATTCTCTCATCTCTTCTCTTCCCCTTCTCTCTTCTCTGTTTCCTCTATCCTCTTCTTCTTCTTCTTCTCTTAACTTGCGTCATATTCCCCGTTCTCTGTTCCCTTCTCTCCACTGGCCAATGTCACTTCTCTGCAATAGCCTTCATTTCGTTTCGCAACATGTATTATGCTCTCTCTATCTCAACCAAGGGTTCAAACATTTCGTCACGGCTCTTTTTTGATGAAATACTAGGTTATCTGACGTCTTGGTAACTTTTAGAAGGCACTTGTTTAATGATTCGGGAGATTTCCTTATTGACCACATGAATTTGTCTTCGCAATTTGCCTGCCACGTGATTTCGTGCCAGTCCGCAACCATTTCTAACACTTCTGTCTGACTTGTGAATAAGTTCCAGATATAGCCAAATGTTATCACTTTGTCATTTCAAATGTGCTGACCACTGTTTCTCCTCCCATTGTCCCTATTATCATAGTTGATGCATGTCCTTTTCAGAGTGCACAATGCCTTCGTTCTGGACATCCGACGACACTCGCAATGCCATCTTTGCCTCCCTCATTCCTGGAGGAACTGCCCTGATTGGAGGGGCCATTTATGCCAGTGACAGAGAACTCATGAACTGGTGGGAGGTGAGGATGATGATTGGGATACTGTAACAAGGGGATTACTGTAACAACATCATTCGGTTAAATGGTTTCGATGCTTTCCAAAGGTATTTATTCGGAGATCTAAACCCGGTGAACATATATGCTGCGGCCACGTTATATAATTTGTTCAATTATCAAGTGCGTCGTTATATCCCAGACGAATATTGGACACTGAACTAATGAATACGATATGACAGTGATCGAGAATCATGATGATTACCGTATCCTCATTGCAGTCCCTCCGCAAGCCGAAGTGGATCACTCCTTCTCGTGTCAAGATGACTGCAGTGGTGGATGTTGCTGCAGGACTGCCCATCGGATACGCCAGCTATCTGTGCTACAAGCACGGAGGAGGTGAGGGGAAAACTTGGCCGATTTAGGTTTCAGAAGGGATATGAAAGACAAAAATACTTTCTGCAAAGATATTGCTTTGCAGCCGTGAAATAATAACAGGGTGTATTCGTGCTTTGGTGGCGGTAGAGTGGGCGCGGCGTTAAACTGTCTGACCGCTCATTGGAAGAGAGGAAGGAAAAATGAGAGCGCCAGAGACAATTTTCCGTTTACTGTTAAAAAGTTAACAGTCAACTGCTCTCTCATTTTCTTCCTTCCCTTCCAATGGAGCGGTCAGAGGAATATAAGAGGTTAACTGTTATGCCCACTCTAGGTGGCGGCATAAAAATAGATGCAATTAACATGTGCAATCCAGTTCCTTTTTGTCTTCTGTAAGTATGATGACATATTGATATATGCGATACAAGAAACTAGGGTGTCGCATGCGAGTATTTTAGTGCATTCGTCATGTCTGTACTCTCTGAGGTACGGTTGTGTCCCTATTTCGATAGACAACCGCACCGCTGAGAGTAGAGACATGACGAATGCACTAAAAGAATCGCATGCGACACTCTACAAGAAACTCGAGACGGCATCATTGAGTGTCATTCCCCGATTGCAGGATTCGACTACAACGACACTCGTGCCGCTCTCGCTGTCTACGGTCTCAACATTGCCGCCCTCGCTGCTTGCATTCCCCTCGTCAAGAAGAGGAACCTCCGCTGTGTACGTACTTTGATCTCTGCTCTTTGTAGTTTGATCCATGTATGTAGTCTGTCCTCTTCAGCTCGCCAAGAACATGTGGATCGTGAGTGGATCGGCCATTGCATCTGCTGTCCTCTTCTTCAAGGTTTGTCTATTTTTGTCTTTCTTCCTGTGGTATTTGTGTATCTAGGGTTGAATATCATAGATACTTTTATGTTTTGACGATACACTCTTTCTGCTTTTTTGCCACAGTAAAATATATCGACATTTCTGAAATATCCGATTCACATGGAGGCATTGACAATAAATCATAATAAATTGCACGATATTGAACTTCCCTGTCCTTATACTCTCAATTATAGATCCACAAGCCCGCTGGATACTGGATGATCCCGTACGCACTGTGGACTGGATTCTACCTGTATCTCGTTAATGCAATCAAGAAGGAGAACGACCCTGTCAAGGACCTCTGAGAGGGTGAGAATGGGGGAAATCAGGACATCGCACATGGAACGGGTTCAGAGGAACAGGGATGTTCATGTAGCACTCAATGCTGATAAGATCAAAGGATTTAATTTTATTGATAATTGTCCATTTTCGAGCATAATGTTCTGTAATTGAGGACCAGAATCGCGTCGACTCTCCACAATCCCTCTCTATTGTTCTCCCTTCTATTCTCCGTTCTCAGAAGTTGCGAACGAACGCCATGGATGTACCTCAATTCTACTTGTCCCCACTTCCATAATAGTCACAGTTTCCCGAGTATTTTTCTTGTATAAACTATTAGTGTGTAGTGTAGATTTGAGTGTCTTTTCCCGCCTTTTGTGTGCACATGGGACTGTATTTTGTGCTTGACAATGGAATTCTGCCATTTACACTTCGCAGTTTCTCTTATGCTTATCCCAATGAAGAAGTTTTAATCGAGATTGTCTTGTCATCGAGATGGAATGGAATACAGTCGTTGTGCACTCAGTTTGCAATCGACATACGGTACTTGGAATGTTACTGTGGGTCACAGAAAAGTCTGGAGAACAGTCACAATGTGTGAATGGTATTATTCTTTAGCCCCAGACCGGCTCGTCACTCTAAAAGTGTTCATCTCCGTCGTCAGTTCGTGGCTCGCAGGAGGAGATCAGGTGTTGCTTTATTTTCCTAGAGGTCACCAACCCGGAAGGGATATGTTTCAAGTACTTTGTAAATTGGACCAGGAATGGTTGAAACAGTGCCTCTCTGCAGGATATGAGATTATAACTTCAGACATATTTACTTTTCTGATATAACGTTAGTTCGTTACTTCCATGAACCGAATGAACGATCACATCATATGTGCGTTTGTTTCAGTCATCTTCTATCGACTGCAGTAAAAATACGGTAAACGAAATGCCAGGACATCAGTTGTTCAATCGGGTACGATTTTTGACATCACTTCGTCACGATAGTAAATAGGATAGTCACTATTCTGACATTCCTCGCAACTATCATTTCTCGTCGATTACGAACAATTACAACTCCTTGCAAAATGCTATCATACTCGATGTGGGCATCTACCGTATTCTTCGTATTCCAGACGGGAGCCGGGGACTCGGAAATGGCGGATGTTTGGGACGACACGGCGCTCATTCGAATGTACGAAGAGAGCATCAGCAGCACTTACGTGAGGCTTCCCCTCTGCGCTTGTGGCCGTCAAAATTCTAATTTCGAACTGTAAACGTACTAGTGTCCACACTTCGACTTATTTTTAGTGGACTCTGTTCATCTATGCACATTGGATTTAGATAGTATGGTTAAGGAAATTGTAGTTTAATTGCAGTAATGCAATTACAATTACTTCAATATTCCACAGATTAAATGAGAGGTAGTATGAAGGGGAAGTGTTGAGTGATTGGTGAGTGAATAGTTTCCTTTCAGCGCCAGGTAGGCACTCCTGGAGGGGCATCGGAGAAGAAGAAGAAAGAAGAGAAGAAGATGGTCAATGAAGAACAGGGCACACACAAACAGGTATACGGCATTATTATGGTGCAAATATTGTGAGTAGTAAGGAGATCGGAGCGTTCGTGTACGTTTCACAATGGTCATTTAACCTTGAGAGTTTCTTTCGTCTAATTATTAATTCGGATCATGTTTATTCGTACTGTTCATGTATTCAATGCAAATTAAAGCCCTATTTGACATTCCCCACTTGCAGTGGAGTGTCGGCGATCGTTGTATCGCCCCATTCGAAGACCTCTACTACCCTGCAACCATTAAAGTAAGTCGCATTGATCGATTACGGTAGTTTGCTTGTCGTTAGAACTGGTGTTTCTATTGCCAGTACTGTCACTCTCTTCTCGCTGCACTAAAGGCAACATATTTGTTAAGATTAGTATGACCGTTTGATGAAGATGCGGTAGATTACGGTATCCATCTGCAGGCTCTTCCTTCTGGAGGGAACAATGTGGAGGTTTGCTTCGACTACTACGAGAACGTCGAGTTCGTCTCTCTATCGGACATCCATCCGTGAGTCTCGTAACGATTGTTGGAATACGGTAACTTCAGGATTATTGTATTCCCCTTCATTCAGGGAGGAAGCTGTGGATGAGGCAGAGGAGGAGGAGGAAGAAGAAAAGATGGAGGTGAAGCAGGTGGGATATTTAGAATCTTCTATCCCTCTCAAATTGTTTGAAAACAGGTGATGTTGTGTCTCAGCTTCGACATATTATGATTTGAGTATTAAATGCAGAGATAGGGATCGTGATTAGAGTTTACTCAAAATTCATATAATACTTGTTGATTTCGAGATATGTGATGTTCTGAAGTGTTCCCGTTGTATGTACAGTCCTTGTTCAGGAAGTGAGACAGCAACAGCGTCCTCAGGAACAGAGAAAGAGGAGACAGAGTGGAGGAATGAAGGAGAAAGTGAGTGCAGTGGATATCATCTGTCGGGAGTAGTACAACCAACCATTCATAGCGGTTGTTCAGAGTCATTGGTTAGCCGATGATACTGTACCCACGATGTTGTTGAAGTGTAGTGTACTGTCTGCAGGGAGGCAACATCTCCACTCCACCGAGAAGGGCAACAGGAGGAGAGGAGAAGAAGGGATTCAGGGCTCCGGTAACATACACATTTCCTACGTCTAAGGAACTTTGTTTCCAATGACAAACAACACCGATGCAGAGAAATGATTGACTTTCAATCAAATTATTATGCTTATCTTGGTTTAGATAGTTTTGTTTGTTTTATTGAATTTTTTGTTGAACTCCCATTGAATTTTGCAGCCATGAGTTTCCTTTATTTTTTTGTTGATGCACTAATATTCCCTGTTGCAGATTCCTTCCTTGGCGCCCCCTCCACCGCCCACATTCGCTGCACTCAGAGGGTACGGTAGAATTTAGATGTTTGCTATTCTGAAAACAAGAGTTCAGGCCCTCGGAGGACCAGGCGCTGTCGAGTATGCTGATGAGCTGGTACATGAGTGGATACCACACGGGATACTACCAGGTGGAAATGAGTATCAGAAAGGCTATTTGAGAGAGACGATTCTGTCTCGTTTGTAGTGCGGCCATTTTTCACAGCTGTTGCATTTATATCTCTATATTTTCGCATTCACCCGTGTGGTTACATGAACAAACCATAAAAGTGAATTGCAGGCTCTGCAAGACATTCGCAACGGCAAGACAGAGTGAAAAGAAGTGGGAAGAGAGAACGGTTCCCCTCCCTTCACAATCCTCTCTAGGCATCTCATTCTCGTTCCTTTGTTCTCACTTGCTGCACAAACCAATTTGTATTCGGTCCATGATTGCTTATTCTTTTTTGTGATTTTATTCGGTTGTTTGTTTCTCAGTTTCTTGTGATGGTGATAAATTTATTTTCATTCACAATAAATTATAAGGCATAAGGCAAAAAACAAGACAGGATCTTCTTTAGTCATAGGAATTCTCAAAAAAATACAATCACGAGTACAGTATGCAGCATTTGCTTCTTCTCAAAAAATTACTTGAAGGGTGAAATAAGAAAACCAGAGAACAGAGGAAGATTAAGAGGAGCAAAAAATTGGATGTGCGCGGCTCCCAGCACAACACTGAAGATACTGTAGCTCTTAGGCGTAGTAGTTGAGACTGGTCTTCTTCTTGGCCTGCACTTCCAAGATGGCATCCATGAAGTCCTCGTGCAGCAATTCAGTCGCATCACGACGAAGGGCGATCATTCCCTGAAACAGCAATCAATGATTTCCAAAGTATCCTAACTTCGTCACAAACAGACCCCAGCCATGTTACAATACAATGTGTGGCTCACACTAGACTCTCAAATCTCAGAATCATATTGATACACACAAATACTCACAGCCTCGACACAGACAGCCTTGCACTGCGCACCGTTGAAGTCGTCGGTGCATCTGGCGAGCTCCTCGAAGTTGACGTCCTTGCTGAAAGTGATCATTGAATTGTTCCTGGTGAATAAATAGGTACTAGTGTAGCATAGACGATTCCATCGTTAATTACTGCAGAATGTGCCGTTTATGTTTTCAAGAGGTGTTGTTGCACAACATCACCGGGACTATGACGGAACGGGACTATTGCAAATGAACAACTACTGACTGGACATTCATCTTCCTTGAGTGGATCTGCATGATGCGTGCACGGGCCTCCTCGTTAGGGTGGGGAAGCTCGATCTGAAATCAAGCACGTTGATTCATGTAATCGTTAAACATCATATTTCCTGATTTATTTTGTTTTTACCTCCCACAACATGCCGCAATCGCAACATGCACCACCTTTCCGCTGTGATAAACGCAGTTTGTACAACCACAACGCTAGTGAAGAAGTAGGCTAAGAACATCAGAAACACATGAAATAGCCTACCTTCCTGTCCAATCTTCCTGATCTCAGAAGGGCGGGGTCGAGGACATCCACTCTGTTCGTGGCAGCGATCACCTACAGAGGAGTCTTCAGTAATACATTGACCCAATATATAACTGAGAGAGTAAGAGACACAGCTGCTTTTTCAAGACCGAGTGCATCATGCATGCACCTTGAACTCAACAACTGGTAGTCGACAAGAGTAGAGGAATACTAATTCATTGACTGAGAGTCATCATCCCAACCCACCTTGATGTCATCATTTGGTTGGAATCCATCCAATTGATTGAGCAGTTCCAGCATAGTCCTCTGCACCTCACGATCTCCTGCCTTCTCAGAGTCGAAACGCTTCGTTCCTGCAATTCACAATTTGTATCATCCAGTGGAACGCCCATAAGCAATTTTCTCACGAGATTTGTTGATAACTGAATGTGTTCCCCATAAATATGTCATCTTCAGAGTAATAAGTTCATCAGTACAAACTGACCAATAGCGTCCAACTCGTCGATGAAGATAATAGCGGGCGCCTTCTCCTTCGCGAGGGCGAATGCATCACGAACCTGCACATCAATCACAGTTTAATCAATCAGATTCTCAATGCGAAGGCTACGGTACGGCAATCTCCTCACCAGTTTGGCTCCGTCTCCTATGAACATCTGGACGAGTTGAGGTCCGGCGAGTTTGAGGAACGTCGACTTTGTCTGGGCGGCAACTGCACGGGCCATCATCGTCTTGCCAGTTCCTGCAATACGAATGGGTTCCGTGTAATCCCCGTGTGAAAAGGACACCGGTCACAGAGCCACCAAGATAAATCACTGACATAGAGGCACCATCAATGACATTGTCATGTTTCTTCAAATGTACGCAAGACTAATTTCCTTTGAACACCACACGTATGTAGCAATGGAAGATCAAGAACACTTCTTTCCCGTAAGTATCATAGTCCGATGAAAGCCCCCCCCCCAACTCACCGGGTGGTCCATACATGAGTACTCCCTTGGGTGGATGGATTCCGAGATTGACGAATCTGTCCTTGTGTGTCATGGGAAGAACAACGGCCTCAATCAGCTCCTGAAAAGACACATATATTCATTTGGTACACTGTAGACCAGTCTCATGTAGACGAAGAGCCAAACAAGACAAGTGTCCATACCTGTATCTGTTTGTCGCATCCTCCAATGTCCGAGTACTGTTCTGTGGGACGCTCGTCTACCTGCAACCAGCACAATTCGAGTGTCACTCGCCATTGATAACAACAATGGATGTCCAAAAAGGCCATATATAAGGACAACACGAACGAGAGAATTTTGAACATGAAAGGGGGAGTCCTCACTTCCATTGCCTTGACTCTGCTGTCGTACTCAGCGGGCAACTTCTCCAACACAAGGTACGAGTCCTTAATTCAATCAATTCATCCACACAAGTAGATAGTGACGAATGTGAATTCATGTACAATAGGTTGAGATCATGATGAGATGGTGCTTATCTACCTTGTTGACACCGACGAGATCTCCAGGCTTCAGTTCAGCAGGATCGACGAGTCCAACGACAGGGAGGAAATATGTGGCACGGGTGGAGGTCTTGATCACTGCGCACCTAAAATGCCAATAAAATATTTTGATCTCACATGAGGTAAAATGGCACAAATTGATCATAAGACGACGATATAACTTGATTATCAATTCCATTCGGATATAAGCGTGTACGAGCCAAAGCCCAATTGCTGGGAAGGGATATGAGAGTCCGTACTTTGTCTTGTGTGCATCCAGATCCACATTTGCTCCTTCCTCATCTGCCGCCTCTTCCAGTTCCAACAGTTCCACCACGTTGGACACGAGGTAGGGAAGGGTCTTGTTCACCTAAATCAAAATGAATTTTAAGCTATAAAAATACAAAATACCTTGATACGCTCGTTGTTCTCCTTTATGCGGTCCTTGAGCGTCTGTACACTGTGGTTGATACGTTGCACCTGAATTACAATTTATTTTTCTTTCCAGATCATATAAACCGACCTCGCTTCGCATAATTCTGATTTCATTATCGAGAAGGTGCGTGCGGCTCTTGATGTCGTCTGCGCTCATTCTCAGGATCTCCTCATCCAACTGCTCCTAAAACAAAATGTTTGGTTTTAAGGCTTTTAATTTTTCGTTCGTCTCTTCGCCTTTATTTTACAATATAGATGTGTTGCATAAGTACCTTGGCGAAGACAAATTAACTGAAATCTAGAAAGCGAAAAGAAGAAAAAAATGACCTCCTCGACTTCCATCTTCTCCGGCGTCTTGGCGCCGTTTCCATCTTTTTTCGTCGTGCTTGTGCTTGTGCCCGCTGGTGCAGCGCTCGACATGGCTGCAAGGAAAACAACTAAATAAATACAGAGAAAATGACACGAAAACTTCAAAAACCACGCGTGGTGAGACCTCCGCGCCGAGTGCGTCATCACGGTTCGAGATTTTCGAAATGAGAGAATCTACCGTACTTAGAGCATCAATTTGCGATCGCGTTCCCATTTCTGATTGCTTCTACCTTAGTAGTGTTATCAGTCGTTTATCGAGTTGGTACCTTCTCCTCTCTAATTATTTCGTTGCAGACATGCTCTCTAAGGCGTACACGACCGCCATTCGTCGATTGGGCTCTATTCGCGCATGGCAAGTATGTCTTTTTGCACGCTGTTTATGGTTTTGACAGCTTTTCCTCTCAAAGTGTGTAGTTATCAGGTGGATAACTGGGGCAGCGACATTCATTTGAATACAACTGCACCCACTCCAATTCTATCCGATCCTCATGAGATCTCCGTGAGAGTTAAGGTTAGTGTACAACTACAGTTTGGTCATGCAATTAATTCGTAAGAAAAGATCATACAAACAATATCAGAGACAACCACAAAGAGGAAGGATTTGTGGTGGGGTCTGGAGTGCCGGGACAACTCTGGGAATGACCCAACTCAACCGTGGAACAGGAGTTTCTCACGTCATAGACGTTACTCACTACCTGCTCAGACAGGAGTTTTTGGAACACCACTAAAGGGGGGATACACAATATGTGAGAGGCGTTTAGAATGAATGAATGAGAGTAACCCCAGCCTATTCATGATGAAGGTACAGAGCGATAGGTAGATCAGGGACGAGGGGTGGGAAGGGCTAGTTGAGATCTCAATTGAGAGGAATGGCTTGTGAATTGAACACGTGTATGATGACTGCGAGGGGTCGCTAGCTGTCACTCCACTGCTACAGAAGGGCGAGAAGGGGAACAAGGGAAGGGAGAGGAAGAATGAAGGGAAGCGCCAGTGTGCGGTGAGAGAGTGGAGGGAAGAAGAGAGGTGAGAGAGGTTTAGGATGAGTAAATGAGGGAAAGAAGGTAAGGGGATGAGAAGAATTGAATGAATGGATCAGCGTAGAATGTCCTCACAGAGGTGGGAATTGGTTGTTCCATAACACAGTGCTACATTAGGCAAGTTTCTAAAGAATTGGAATAGTCTAGATCGCACCAGTGCCTCATGGTATTCATTATACAGGTAGTACATGAACAGTGCCTTGCATCGCTGAGTAAAATCTGAGTGTCTCATGCATTTTCTGTATATTCTGAGTAATTCACCATGAAGAGTATTGAGACCTATCCTGATTGGCAGATTTGATTTGAAATGTGGTTATCTGACAACCGTAAAATTGTAATCATCTGTTATGGAGCGAGATGTTCAGTTCTCTGTCGTCCGGATTTTGAATATTTAGATCTAGAAAGGCAGTCTTGTCAAATGCGCTGTTGGTTCTCTCGGATGTTAGTGAACATGTTAACATTCATATGAACATTCGTTGTACTATTTGAATGAATTCATCAACACTGTCTGATACGTGGAGAAGGTCATCGATGTATCTCACACAGAATTCCCTGATTCAGGCAGCGAGTGTCAATCCGATCGATACGTATCAGATTCGTGGATACGGTAATGAGATTCTCTCCACGTGGAAGGTCGTCGAGGCTCGTGACCTCAATCAGAGTGAGATCACTTCTCATTTTAGTCTCTTATTTATTGCCTTCAGAAAACCGCCTTCCTTTCACTCCAGGAAAGGATTGCGCTGGAATAGTCGAGGCTGTTGGACCTGCAGTCAAGAGATTCCGCGTTGGAGACAAGGTAGGATTACTGTAAGAGGACGTTATTGATTGATTGCTTTAGGTAATGGGAGTGACCCAAGCGACCACGACTCGAGGAACACACTCAGAAGTGGTCGTTCTGAAGGAGGACGCAACTGTAGGAATTCCTTCCAACACGACATTTGAGGTACTGTACTCGGGTTACTGTAATCTCTCATATTCTCTTCAGGAGGCAGCGACTCTTCCATACGTCGCGTGCACCGTATGGAACGCGTTCATCGTAGCTAGAATCAATAAGGACAATGCTAAGGGTCAGTCATACCGTACTCCGAGGAATCCAATCAGGAGCCTCTTGTAGATAATCGAGTATTGATCCACGGTGGTTCTGGAGGAGTGGGCACGTATGCTATTCAACTGCTCAAGGCGTGGAATGCACGGAAGATCGTGGTGACTTGTTCTCAAGATAGGTAAGGTTAATTCTCTCGTTGCCACGATTTCCCTCTCACCGTTAATACAACTCGAATGCTTACCATAACCTAATCCTTGTAGTATAATGTTTACGTGAGCTTAGAATTGGCTGTCTGCTTATGAGTATATTGAATAATATATTCTCAATGAATTTCCTCATATTTTTAACCCCCGTCCGATTTTTATGCTTGCCGTGATATTAAAAGAACTGCCGTGCGAAAATAAATGAGTAGAAAGGCGCAGAAATTTCAGAAGTTTAATTTCTTCTTGCAGTTTCGATCTGGTTCGCGGTCTCGGCGCGATTCCCGTCGACTACCGTAGTCAGACTGCCACGGATGAATTGATCAAGTGAGTGTGAGTACTGTATTTGAATGAATGGTTCCCTGATTGAGGGAAGGACCGTATGAGGTGGTCTTGTCGTGTGTGGATGCCCCTCTTTCACAGTGGAGTGATAAGGTTTGTTCAAATGTTTTCGATGTCCTCAATGACATGAAAACAGCTACTATTTCTTTTTCACATTATACTATACCCTCGCAACAAGTTCTAATTTATTGAAGGCTTCATTCATGCTGCTAATAATAAGATAACCGTTACTCTCTCCATTTGTACAGGGGATGTGGTGCAAGTTCACCAGTTCCAAATTTAAGAGCACTCTGTGTAAACTAAGTTCTTAATTGTTGTGTTGTAGATCATGGGTACTTGGCGTAACTGTGTGCATGTCTCCATTGTCTCTCCAATGCTCAAGGATACTGACAGGTTTCACCTTTACAACGTGTTTTTAACTACCTGACAGTCTTAGCTAGGATATTCTTGCGTATGTACATGACAATAGTCATAGTTCTATGATTAAACATGTTCAGCTAATCAACAAAGAATAAATCAATACTTTCCCCCAGATACGGTCTTCCCATGGGACTCGTTTCCACTGTTGCCAAGTACTTCATGCGCACCTACGAGGTTTGTCCTGCAATTCAGGCTATTGCGGGAATTCGAATTTGTATTTTGAGTCTGCACTGAACGGAAAGTGGTTCTCGTATGTCTACTTCCTGCCCAACAAAGAATGTCTGCAGGAGACAGCCAAATTGGTCGAAGAGGGAAAGGTACGTGCATTTATGTCTGAGCAGTCATTGACCACTCTCCGATCATGCATTTGTTCACCTTTAGAAATGTGGTGTTGCATGGAATCAACGGTCATTTTAATGACGTGCTAGATACATTTTATCGTCAAAGCAATTTGTTCAACTTTCGTGACATATCACATATATGCTAGATGCATGGCAATTTAGTATTGTTGGTGAAACTGAGAAGTATCTTTGATGAATTGCATGATACCAAAAGTGACCAACTTCCCTGTTCAGATTCGCCCTCTCGTAGAGAAGGTCTACCCTTTCGAGAAGCTGCCTGAGGCATTCGAGAAGGTGGGTCAGAAGCACGGCCGAGGCAAGACTGTCCTCACCATGGGCAAGTAGGGCTGTCACGCAGTGTAACTTCATCTCCCTCTGTTTGTGAGTGCTGCCACGCAGTTTAGTCCCCTCTCGTAGTTTGTAGATGTTAAAATCGTCGCTCTCCTCTAGTCTTAAGGGTGATTTTGATTCGATTGTCCTCCACATTCTGTTACAACGGGTCCAACAGCGAACGGTAATTTGCTATTTTGAATAGAGTGCGTATCTTTGTAGTTTTGTACGATCCGATATAAAGCAATGACATAATAGTTGTACAGGGCAGAGCAATTTTTCCAATTAAATGTTTATTGTCATCGCAGAATTTAGTTTTAGTGGCAGTTTCTTCAATAATCACGAGAATGAGTGTATGGTAGAAGGAAGGGAGTGCACAGTTCAAATCCTTTCTTCTCTTCCATCTCAACTCTTCTTCCCAGTCTCAAAAAGAGATGTTACCGAAGTCCTCACCCCTAAACGAACCTTTTTGTTGTCGCCCTCGCCACTTGATGATGAAGCAACGCTAAAACATTATGTGTCTTGTGACAGAATTCGATCCTCGACCGCATCACGTCTGCCATGCAGTTTACCTTTGTTCCGCAGTGGACGATGGGGCCGACGATATCTGCTCAGCCTGTTTCTTCGACTGCAAAAGATCTCTCTACATTTTGACCCTCTGACCGCATCGTTTGAACTGCTGCGTTGCGGTTGGATCTTACGTTGGTTGAACTCAGCAAAGGTGCCGTTGAAGGGTCGGACTGAATGTTATTTTATTCCCTGATTTCCTTTTTGATTGAAATACTTTTTTCTTCTTCCGCTTCTTTTCTTTCTCCGACTTCCACTGCTTCGCGAATCGTCGTTGCTGTATGACTGAATGTCCCTTGAGTGATTACAAATGTCACATCTTTGACACCTCGTATGACCCGTTCCCTCCTAATGTAGATCACGATGCATATGATTGTGAGGAGTATACAGATGATAATGAAGCATATCCACAGACCGATTCCGCCAGTGTAAGTCTAAACTACTGTTCAACCGAGATCAAACTACAAACAACGAACGAGAAGCAACTCTTGGAAGTGTTCTACAGGACTTGAGTCCCTCAAAGCATCCAAATCAAATATGCACAAACTCATTACAAACCAAAGGTCCATCCACTCGTCTCCCTCTGTGAATATTTTTATCTGCTCCGCGATGAAGTCCACGCTATTACAGAACTCCTGCATGAAGTTACACCGTGCGAGTACGTCAGAACGGCCGCTCTCTCACCGGTGCTCTACAGACGCAGTTGACTACTTCCTTGTTCGCATCCCCCAAACTCGTCATGCAATGAGACTTGACTGAAAAACGGAACAATTCTGAATCGACTGTCCTTTTTCCCTCACCATCCTTGCCAAAATAGCAGCCGAAGTTGATTCCCTCCAATATTCCCTTCTGAAGGTGGTCATTCCATCATGGGAGAAGTTGCTTCAATCACCTTGAACTTATTCAACTCAAATACCGCAATGCACGCAGATCTAGGCTGTTCACACAGAGTCGCTGAAGCGAAAATAATAATAAAATATTTAATTAAAACCCACAATCAGGTTGTGGACTGTTGTTCACGCAGTACATGTCAGCATTGACGAACGGCAATAGAGCAAGGAATGCTCTGAAATGGGTTACGGCAACTACAGTACTCCTAACCTGAATACGGTATCCCACCTGAGTGCGAGGTTCATAGCTGAAGCCTCCGAAGGAGGACGAAGCAACCGCTCGGTGCAGAGAATGGATGAGCGACTGATGGGCTCTCGCTAGATCATTCCTAATGCTTGTTCATTTCTTGCAATGGAAATTATGCAGAGCAAGCTAGTGAGGACAGTCTATGCAATTCCTACCTCCCCCCCTTCTCTTCCGAGCTGTTGTTCCTCAAACTCATAGACAACAGCTCCGAGAACGGGGATGTTAGCATTGCATGGACCGCCATCACTAGAACAAGCCATCAGACTATTCAACCATTGTGAATGCCTTCATATGAAACAAATCAAAATTGTGTGGAAATTATTCTCATCCAAACACATTCTTCTTCTTCAACATGAGTGAGAATGGAGGAATATTGTGTACTCATCCGTCCACATTTCTCTTTTACAGCATATATTTATCTCTCTACTCTGTTCATTGTTACATAATCAACACTACAAAGGTGCTACATCAGATTACCGTACTAGAGCTGCACAGGCTACAGTAACCGAGGACTGAATCCACCGTGCAAGTCTCTCTACCGTACACAATTACGGTACTTTCTACACAACGTATTACACAGTAATACAAGGATAGTGCAAGGTGAAAAGGAACTAGAGGATGGGATTGAGACAATGACATTGGGTACAGAATGATGAGTGAGTGGGGACAAAGTGGAAGGGGATTAGACTCTCTGCACGATAGACACTCCAGTCATGTCCTTAGGAATCGGAAGACCCAAAATGTCCAGTACGGTGGGGGCGACGTCGCACAGTGCTACGGGTCGTCCTGAAGGGAAATGTTCAGGATACTGTAGCTAGATATTGATTGATTGCGACTACTGTCAGTTTCGTTACTCACCGGGAGCCTCGACGAACTTGAACTTGTTCGAAGTGTTCGTGAAGGGCACCTGAAAAATACAAAGTAGACTTCAAGAGAATCGACTCTCGCCACGATTTGGAGACTACTGTATGTCTACCGTACCTTGTAGCAAGTGTGCGCCGTGTGCTTGCCACCATCGGGGGCGATCATCTTCTCAGCGTTGCCGTGGTCTGAAGAAATTCGAATTTAAGTTTGAACTCCCGACACGAATGTCGGATTACTGTAACTCACCGGCGGTCACCATCATGATGAATCCGTGCTCTTTGCACGCGTCACGAATACGGCCAATGGCAACATCAGTGGCCTCGCAGGCCTGATAACAAGGACATAGTATTGAAAAGAATATGGTCAACCACTCAACCGAAATCCAGACTTTACACAGATTTACATTACAATATCAACTAGTCCCTACAGAGACTGTAGCAATCGTTCTTTATCAGTCCCACAACAAAAAGATCGTATCCCCCAAATGTACCGTACCGTGACAGCAGCCTCGTACACTCCTGTGTGTCCCACCATGTCGGGAGGGGCAAAGTTGCACATTATGAACGGGTGTTTGCCCGACTTGATCACCTGAATAAACAAATCAATAACTACCGTAATCTGCTGTTCATCTACGTCTCTCATTCTCCCACTCCCTCTCATTCCCCCACTCCCTCTCATTCCCTCACCTCAACCATCTTGTCTCCCACTGCAGCAGAAGACATCTCTGGTAGCAGATCGTATGTCGCCACCTCAATGGGCATACGGTAATGAGTAATCGATTCATCCCTTCTTATAACGAGTACTGATGACCATAGAAAAATTGCCATCAAAACACCAAGCTACTAATTAAAGACGCGTTACAGCACGAATTCAGCGGGATAATTGAGAATTGAAAGGTTTCGGCAGTATAAGAGACACTATCTCACAGGAGTGAAATACTAAGCAGAGGCTTGGCACAGCAAAAAGTTAACCCCATCCGAAACTTTTGTCCCTGACTAAGTCGACCACGCCGAATTCGAAAATCCACATCCCAATGTCTGAAAATGAGTTTGAGAGGTAGGAATTATCGGCAAAGTTCGTACTCGGAAAATCTAACTTTTTTACTAGGCGTCCAAACCCTATAAAAGTATGATGATTCTTGATCGTCTCGACGAGATAAGACTTTTTGCAGTTGGGACTGTCCCATGAAACTAAAAACCGAC
>JACMIF010000102.1:0-11524 GCA_014805445.1 Diplogasteroides magnus | reverse complement strand
CACGAGTGGGCGAGATCCTCTCCTGCTTCCTCTTGATTTGATCCTTGTAGCATTTGCTGCACAGTCCTTCCGTCGCAGCTGCTCCGTAGAAACCGCAACTGCAAAATCAATCGATAATTACATCATATTCGCTAATCGATAATTACACCATCCATGAAAATAAATGAATGTTTGCCGCCATACCCTCCACGGCAGAGAGTAGTAGACGGTTGCTGCTGTTGATTCTCCATTCTCTGCTGACTCAGTGTGGGCAGAGGATCAAAGGCGAACGAACGAGAATGCCCAACGATACCCGATTGGCAGGCACCTAGCGAATCTGCAAAAGGAAACAACATTATCAATCGACGTCAGCAAAATCATAATCCCGCTTCCAATAGGCTTCATATCGACAGTATGGGACGCGGATTCATGACTTGTTCAAACACACCGACACTGTGTGTGTCTGTCTGCCCTCTTCCCGAAATACGCCAATGCTCTCCCCGAACGCTTTCACAAATAACCCCTCCCTTCAACCTTTCCATCGGGGAGACATAGATTGGCAGAAAGTGAGTGGAGGGAAGAGTTGGGCGAAAGGGGCTGCTATTCTGGTTTCAACTACCAATTCCGAGTGGAGGCACCATTCAGCTACACTATTTTTCATCGTTATTCTAATAGTAACCTCTTGTACATTACTCATTGCTCGAGCATGCCTAGTGGGGAGGGCTGAAAGAGGGGTGAAGGAAGTAATGGCATTGGAATGTACGTACAATCCCCATTTTCAATCGATGCGATAAGAAGGAGCGAAAGAAACGAATCAAGTGGCCATGGTGATCACCCGACTACAAAGTATCAACTACTGTGTCAAAATATACCCCCGTCATTAGACAAGAGCGCAAAAAGTCTCCCGATTGCGTCATTGTCGCCCTGGGTCAGCGCGCCGGAAACCAATCTCAGCCGCGACGCGTGATGAACGCGTTGCGTGTGTATTTCTAAAGAGCGCACTTTTTACACGAGGCAAAAAAGGAAATATTTTTTATTCTTGACAGTCGTTTAACTATCTATAAATCATTGTTGCCGTAATATATAGGATGCTTAAACTTGACATTTAAAAATCATGAGCAATTTTGCATTGTTTTCAGCGTTCTCAGCAAAGCTTTCCGAGTAATTTGTGTATGGAAAGAAGCAACGGCGTAAATCGCCGAAATCGCCAATTTTCGTGCGCACGTTTTTGAAAATTCACCAGCCCACAAGATGAAAAAAATCCGGAAGAGCGCTAAACGGCGGAATCTCCCCTAGCTTCTTCTGGCAATCGATTTAAAAACGTGCGTCACTGCGGGGCGGAATCGATGATTCAGCGGTCAAAACTAGCGTGATGGCGACCATAAAACCCACGTTCGTCAACATTTTCATGGGATAAACAGGCACAAGATTATGGGGGCTCACCTGCCGGAGAAAACGAAGTGAGGTTGGTGTTGTTGTGCAGATGAAACGACAGAGAGGAGTGCGGAGAAAGAGTGGATGGGGAGAGGAGAGGAGTTGGCCTCTACTCACACCGAGTCTGAAACAACCAATCATGTACAATAACCACAGACGCACTTTGTATTCAAATGGCAACTTTCGACAGACAGACCGCGTAGTCTGTCTCGCAGCGAAAACAGGGATGGAGACAACAAATCGAAAATCAGAGGACACGAATAACATTATATGATCAACAAGGAGACGAAGAGGACAGACACTACTGTATCAGATGAGGTTAGTAAATAATTCTAATATACCAATCTTCTGAGAACACTTTCCTATTAAATGAGGAGATGCATCAGTGGGAGGAACGAATAAGAGGAAGGGATGGGGATAAGGCTTTACTCTTATAGTCATTCAACCACGCAAGTAGCTAAGCTGGATTAGCTCCCGGGGGCACGCATATATGAAAGAGAAGAAAGAAAGAAAAAATTGGCGTCAACGG
The DNA here is from genome assembly GCA_014805445.1 of Diplogasteroides magnus. Taxonomy (NCBI): domain Eukaryota; kingdom Metazoa; phylum Nematoda; class Chromadorea; order Rhabditida; family Diplogasteroididae; genus Diplogasteroides; species Diplogasteroides magnus. The sequence goes on along the minus strand of JACMIF010000102.1, from coordinate 9,582 downwards.
ATGAGAAAACCACCTGGCAAAGGAAAATTAGACAACAGAGAAGGCGGCAAAGACGTGAGAGTCACGACTGCTTATCTATCCCTCTCATTTGCCCATTTCGAAAGGTGTTCTAGAAGGCCAAAGTGGATGACTCACACATCTATTCCTACAACTCGCGTCATAAACTCTTGAGAGTGCCGAGACAAGCAATAGACTCTCTCATATCAGGTCTCTGTGACCTCGCTTGACCTCACCCGGTCAAGAGGGCGGGTCGGTCTACCCTGTCTGACGTGTCCTCCCTAATTGTCAGATAACACAAGTCACTAATTAAGGCCCGTCTTTACCTAGAAGAACTTCCAAGCTGAAGGGGAGGAGTAGACCCGACCCAATAGTCAAGTGGGTTGTGTGTTGATGGGGCGTCGTTGTTTTGCACGTCGTCGTCAGTGTCCCAATCAATTCCGTTCCCCCTTTCTCTTTCCTTCGCATCCAACACACTTTCGCTTCTGGGAACGGACGTTATGCATGTCTTCGGGCGAGAAAAGTGGAAAAAGATGAGATGAGGAGAAAGTTCGACTACTAGACACGACAACAGTCACCAGAGTCTCAAAGTGCAGTCCTTGAGGACGAATGCACTTGTTCACCACTACCCTTCCCCCCCCCTCCTCTCTCCGCCTAGTACGACCTTCCCCCGTACTCTCTACTCTCCGGGTTTACCGCCTTTGTGGGGTGGGTAAAAAGCCTACGATTTCGACCCGTACGGGTTACGGAATAGGCGGAGGGCGAGGTGAAGCCGGATCCGGACAATCGACCCTGGTGGGAAAAGGACGTCAATCGATTGACCTGTATCAACACACTCACTCGGTAGTCCTCGACGTGCACTTGTGACTATGATGACAACTGGTTAGTAGTCCTTAATTTGAAGATCAACTTCATTAATACAGACCAAATCATGCAGTGAGAGAAGCAATTGTACAGCCTTTCCTTTCGCATATCAAAGGCGATAAAAACGGCCAACTGTGATAGGAAAAAGTGTATAGAAAGAAGAGAGACTCCAGATGGGCATTGAAGGGAAGAAATGTCTGGAATCGACTCCTATCTAAGAATAGTACTACAAAGAGAGAGAGAGAGAGAGACCAAGAGGGGTCGAATAGATAGCAGCTAGTGACCCTATCAATCGAGGGCCAACTCAGTCAGGATAAGAAGGGGGTAATGAAGAGGAGAAGGGGGAAGGAGTACCAACCAGGGAGAAGAAACAAATGTGGAGCGTGGGTGAGTGGAAGAGATGGAGAAAGAGAAGAACTTCTCCGTACCGGTACTCCATCACACACAGTACAACAATGAGTGGCGACTGTAAAGTGAGGCCAGAAACCATCATTCATCTTCCAACTTGGAAACGAACTACTGGGTGAAGATTGGGAACGAAAGGGAACGAGAATGGGACAAGTGAGTGTCCCCCTTCTTTTCACACAAAGTGGGCGCATTTTCGCGTCATTGGCATGTCGTAGAGTCGAGAAACACGCACCATAAAGCGACGCGGAGCAGTAATCGGTTAGGACATAGAATCGAGTTGGAGGAGTGAGTGGTAGAGTAGACAGACACTCCTGGTCGTACAGCAACGGAGGCAGTTGTGTCGAGAGAATGAGGAAGAGGGATGGGTCAGACACAAACTCCCCGATCACGAGTGAGTCGGCCAGTGTACTTCGCATCATGTGCTTATCGGCTGACTAAAGACAGACAATCAGTCTCGGTCCACGAGACCAACTCAAGACAATGTTCATATAATCACGTTTACATCCTACGATGCACTTGTGATGTGTCCTCAAAAATATAGGGGTCCAAGTAGATTCTTCTACTACTCCCTTCTGCTCCCCATCCTCTTCCCGCTCACTTCTCCAATTGCGAGACGAGAGAAGGGGAGAAGACAACTCACGTCAGCTGTACACTTCGTCGTACTTAGTCTGAGAAGGACTGACTTCTCCAGTCAGAATGACCCTGACTGACAACATCTTCCATTTGGGTGTGGTCCCCCCAAACAGAAGTCGCACCCCTCTCATTCAGTCGTATTCGATGGGCAAATAGGGACTGCCCCCTGCACACCCTCTCCACTCACTGCCACCGATCCTTGTCTATTTGTAAACAGGTGGCGAGTCCCCACCACAACCACACAATTGACAGTCAGGTGGTGCAAAGAGCAATCTAAGGATCAATAACCATCTCAATCCCCCCCCTCCGGTCAAGCCGGTGGAGAGCTCTTTCCCTCTTTGGAGACGACAGAACCGGCCAAGAATGAACCTGTCCTTCAGTCGGTTCGTGCAAATACCATCTGGGGGCAGGAAGAGGGACGAGGAAGCTTGAGGAGCTTTGGCTGTCTACGATGGAGGGAAAGGTCTACCCAGGACTCTCACGCGACTTTGGGATGGATACACTCATACGTAGCATATAGCAGTAGGAAGCCCCTTCTAGAAGGAATCGAACGATGGGGGGAGGAAGTGGGCATATAGAAGAGAAAACGAGAGAGAGACGTATCCATGACTAACGCTTCCTTGCCCAAATGGCACATAATCTGAGTGGCGACCTCGGATTGTCTGAGATGAGCAAAGATGCGATCTGCTCATTCAAGGTCAGGAAGTGAGACTGACTTTGTCTGTCAAGACTCGAAGAGGTGCGGCCAGCGGGAGCGCCTCCCCTCTTCCATGCGAAAGGAACAGACAATCATAAACCAGAGAGATAGGTGAGTGAGGCGATCTCCGGCTGTAAATCCTTTTTGCACGCGACTAATTTTCCCCTCTCCTCCCCCTTCCACATCTCGTTCTCCTCTCATAATCATTTTCGTATACCAGCAGTAATGTATACAATGAAGAAAGAGTATACGGAGGCAAGTGGAATGGATGGAGGAAACGAACAAGATGGGATGCATACAGAGGGCTCTTCTTGCTGTCACAGCATCCGGATCAATTGGTTTCATCCATGCAAGCCTGGCAACCAACCGAGTACCAACCGTAACACCAAGGTGCACCGAGACCACAATGAACAAAGAGAGTGAAAGATTCTCTGAACTCTGATTGGCATGGTCGCAGGGATGGTCTCTCTGTTCACCATTCTTCTCTTCGCTCTCATACAACCGGCTCTTTTCCCTCTCCATCTCTCACTTCACATCACATGACCCTTCCACACACTCGATACCGACGTAGTTTTCCATTCGCCCTTCTTCAAAAGCACGTCTTCAAAGGAGAACTTCATCCATAACACAAACTACGCCTAATTTCCTGACCTCGGCCAATACACTATGGGAAACCGGAACCACCCTCCGATCGATCGGCCCGAAATGACAAAGGGGGAGGAAGAGAGTGGGAGAAAACCCGATAAATACCCAGTCCAGACAATTAACCACTGCTAGACATTGTCCGACATCAACCAGTATCCAACATCATCGACGGCGACCGTGAAAACAGCAAAGAATCGCTGTAATTTGTCCTGATGCAACATGATGACAATTACGAAATTGGCCAAAAATGGCCGGAAAAGTGGGCCATTTGGGTTGAAACTCACATAGACGTGTAGAGGACAGTGAGCTGAGTAGAATGAGACCGAAAAAGTGGCAAAAGGACAGAAATAGAAGGTGAAATGGGGCAAGAAAGAGACGATCACGGGACAGGGCGGAGAGGGTGACGAGCGAATGCGGTCGTTGGAGACTCCGCCTCCTCCCCATTGAAGAGAGCGCGAGAGATGAGAGAAGAAGGGGAAGTGATAGAGTAGGAGGAGGACGGAGGAATAGAGAATTAGTGCGTCTCAAGTGGAGACTAGAGACAACGTATAGCGAAGAGACCAGACCACATTTCAGGCAGTCCCATTTTCCCCTGTATGCGTGTGTCTACGCTCAATGGCAAATCCGCGGCTGCGCTTTCTCAGAATGCCTGCATGATGACGGTTTGTTTTCCCAGTCTCTACTGTGTTGGGTTCACGCGACGCGTACTATCCCCCCTCCATTTCGTGCTTACGAGGGAGAAAGGTCAGTTCCTCATGCTCCAAAAACCAGACAATGCTACGAGTCGCGTCATTCCCACAGTGCCCTTGGCGCAGAGACAAGGAATTGACGCGACGAAGAAGAATAAAAGTCCTGCCCCTCGTTTCGCGCGCTCTCTTTCCTCGGAAAGAAAGCGCTTTGTGCCTTGAGGGCAAACGGCCACCCGTCACTTCCTCTCACAATTCCCACACCCATTTTCACTGGATACCTAACTAACGTACACCATTCGCTTCATGCCCACAACCTGCTAACAAGAGACCAAAATTCTTCCCATTAGACGCCATGACGGTAGCCTGAAGAAACTAACGAAACCGCGCGTAATTGATCGGCACGCAATTGCGCAATGCTGCCTAAAAGCGGAGATAACATCTAACAGAAGGAAAATGATGATGAAAATGCTCAGGAACTTTCGAGGAAAATTCCGCGAAAACGACAAAGTTAGACCTTTTTTCTTACAGTACTAGCGATAAACAATGATAAATCACGTTCTTCCGCGTGAGAATTAATTTGGTTATCGCGACACCGTAACATTATCGATTGGGCAGTTTGTGATTGGGCGAACATTATCGCCAGTGTGCTGTCTGTGGTGGCAAATATTCCTTCTCTCCTTCTTCATAACTAGTAATCAGACAGAATGGTGCACTTCATTGGGTGGGATTCGTTCTTTCCACCCAGGCATTGTCATCCTCCTACTGTCAGAAGTGCGATTCCCCCTGCAAGTGTCATCCAGAGTGGCCACACTAGTGGTCGCATGGGCTACTGTGATGGATGACTGCTGTTTGCGTCTCTTCAGAGACAATAGTCAGTGGTTAGGGTGAAAAGGACTAAAGGGGACAACGGGGGGCTGTCTGCGTTTTGTCTCCTTCCTGGTGACAGCTGCTTGTCTACAGATACAATGCACATATGTGAGGGAAAAGGAGTCAGTGACTATTCAACTCATTCCACTACACGATTTGGTCATTGTTGTTTGAGAACGAGACCTCTTCATCAAAATAAATAATCGACGTAAATTCATCCCATGTTGACACTGAACAGCACATCCGTTCAGAAAAATAGAGGAAGTAACTAGACTTCCTCACAAATCCTTCCTGTTTTTGACTTGAATGAAACTTTATTACCGTATACGAAGAATAAGTTACAATCGATTTGTCCACAATCCCTAATATCACAGTTCAAAGCATGCGGTGACCTATTGGAATTGTTTTAGTGTGTCTCAGTGTTTGAGGGGACTAAATATTGGAATGGGCTAGGGTTCCAATATGCCTACTTGTTGAGTTTGGATGAGAAAAAGGCAAGGAAAAGAAGGAAAAGAGAGATGATGGTGAGTTGGAATCACGCGAATCATCAAACTCTTGACGCGTAACCGGTTGGCCCGTTAGCCGGGAATAGAATAGTCGAGAGCGGAGAAGGGCAACAATGCTCTTGACTCCCTGGCAGAAACCAAACGTTTGCGTCTACCTTTACTCACTTCTAGGGAACGGAACGCAAGCAGAAGTGCAATTTTCTGTCGTCTAATTCCCTTGAAGCGGTGGTGCATCACATGTGAGGGACAACGGCGCCAAGTGAATTAGACTACAGAAAAATGCACATCTGCTTGCTTTCCGTTCCCTACTCACATCATTTCCCTATGTTTACAAACGGTTTAGGTACTTAAAACATACAGAGAAACCCCTCAATTAGCACGATAGAACGGGATCAATAAGTTAGTTAGCACATACTCTGGATAAATCTATTATTACTGGCACCAGACAAGCTGCTTGGATATCGTCTAAGTGAAAAGAGTCAATAGTCAAGAAAGACAAGTACAGTATCCATGATTGTCGTGGCGGGAATCAGTCCTGTTTGAGCTTGGGTGCATTGACGAACTCTTCTCCATTGAGGAATATGAAGAAGAGACAAAAGGCGAAGACAGCCATCCAGAAGAGAGTGGCAGACATGTTTTCTGCAAAGAGAAACAGAATAACACGAATGGGAAGTAGATGTTATGACTCTATGCGAATGTACCATTTTAGTCCAAAGAAAGACTATAATAGTTGAGAATGAGAATTCTCTTAAGGACGACAGTCAAAACACAGAGCATCCTGCATGCCATTTCGCAGTCAAATCTATTTCAAGATGATCAGTTAAATTGGAAAACGCACCAGCCACCAGTAGACACAGCACGATCATGGCAACAGCGAAGGCAGCGGCAGCGATGGCAACTCCTGAAAGAGAATGGGTTGAGGATTGAGAGCATGAGTGTAATGGGGCATTATTTTACACCGGTCGTGAATAGAACATCTCAATACAAATATCTCATATTATTGGACTAAAAAGTGATTGTATTGAATAGAAAAAGATTCTAAAAGACATATTCAATTGACAGGCAGGTGCGTAACAAATCATTCAAAAGAACGAACCGTGATAGTCAAGAGTCATAATGGTGGACTCGAATGTAGTCGGGAGATTGTCAGGATCCACTCGGAAGTTACCAAGGAATAGGTCGATTGCATCCTCAAATGATACAATACAATATCAAATTGTCTTGTCCCATTATCGAAACGCGACCAAGGCTACAATATTGCTAGTAACATAAATGCAATGCTTACTGCTTCTAGAAAATAGATCTAAACCTGTCTGTATCCATCAGCAAAGTTGTTCCTGAAGTATCGGGTGATGGCGTTAACACCATCATTGAGGGCTCCCGTATACGTTCTCTTGCCCAATCGAGTGAAATCTGCCTGAAATAAAGAAATAATTATCGTATCCTACGATAAAACATCTCAAAAACTACTAGTTTGATAGGTGATTTCATTCATACGTATGACTAGTTTTCCATTGAGGTGTAAGGCGCTGCTTGTCATTCGAAAGGTCACGAGTTCGATCCCCGCACAGGTCAACCAAGCCCTCCATCCCTCCGGGGCGGTAAATTGGTAGTATCTACGGATACGAAAGGTAACGTACCCAGAAGCACTTTGGACAAGCAGGGTTACGTAGTCCTTCTAGCAACCGGCCTTACCGGTGGGCCCCACCTAGCGTTATCGCTTGACGTGGTAGAACCTTTACCTTTTATGACTAGTTTGAACTACCGTATCTCCCACCTTAAGTGCTCCAGTGCCCGCATATTGCTTGCTGCACTCGTCTCCGTTGTCTGCCCACAAACTCTTGAAGGTGAGCTCAAGGTCGGGAACGTCTGAATATAAAGGCTCATTTTCCTCAATAATCAACATCGTTTAATTCTATTCACTAAAAAGACATGTATGCAGCGTGAATTCATCTGGTTTCTCTAACTTGAATGGATTGATTAGATTGAGTAACAAACCGGCCACTCTTCTTCCTCCAGATAGTACACCCAATGCAGTCAATTGATCAGTCAACGACTCTCTCGCAATCATCGATTGCACCTCAACAATTTCCATTCCAAGGTTCAACTCCCACCACGAAGGTTGAGATACTGTATCTTCATGTTAGGATACGGTATCTACTGACCACATTGGTTCTGTCCAGACAATCCATGCAATTCGATCTGTAGATACCAGACTGATTGCGAGTATCAGAAGAATCAGTGTCGGATGCGAAGAAACTGAAACGATTCATTCAAAAAATTATAATTTTCACAGAAAGCAAATTTATTACTCAATGTCAACTAATATTTTTAGTTATATAAAGATAAATTATATGAAAAAATTGAACTGAATTGTTAGGAAATAACGATAAAGTTAAGCGTCTATAAATGTTAGTCATATTAAAAATTATAAAAATACCCACCCAAATTCCGTAATCTCACTCTTGAGACTGTCCCTCAAGACTGAGATTCGATCCCAGTTCATGGCATGACATTCCTTGTGAAAGTCGAATGGATTGTATCTAAAGAGTAACAATTAGAGAAAAACATACAAGTCTTTCAAAGTTGATCAAATGAAGTGTGCAAGCTATTAGCTAGGACGGGATCACATAATGTTTTCTTTCACACAAAAAATAAATATACTGAATCTCTCTATAAAGTCATCAAAATTAATTTTCTGTTCGTGAATTCGTGGTTATCAACACTCGGTGAAACATACCTGACGTAGGGTAGATTTGCCTGTATGCTGACCCTCTCCAATTCTCCTCCAACTCTCCTTTCTCGGCCCTTCCCATTCACCAGGTTCACTATCACCTGCAAAACACTGTCCTACTTGGATCTAAATCTTAGCATACAGTATCCTACAGAATGCACAAAGTACAGTAATCCTTGTCCCAACCTGTTTCCCTCCGTAGTGCTCCTTCTGCCGCTCGAAGTGACGGACGTATGCCTGAAACCGTTAATGATAACTGATTATTCTAGTTACTGTAGTCACGTGGTTACAGTAATCCTCCTCTCATACCTGTAGTTGATCATCGATTGGTCGAAGGGTCGGACATGGTTGCCAACGAAGATTCGGTCGTTGAGACCAGTATAAGGGAATGGAACCACGGGTCTGCAAAGAGCAAAATACTCAATGTGAAGAAGTAACTGTGATCATAAAAATTGCTTGTATTCAATTCCAACGAAATTTTTAGGATAGACAAAAAAAAATGAATGGTAAAAGTATATTAACGCGAGATTTCCTTGCTGGACATTATAGACCGCATATAAGAAAGATGAAATGAGAAAAATTCATTTTTGAAAAATTACGTGCTGACGAGTGGCCAGCGTGTAAAATGACATGTTGGCCACTCACCAACGCGCCATATTTTTTTTCAAAATTGAACCGAAACTCATTGCCAGAACCTATATTATCACCTGAATAAAGGCAGTGAGAGTTCGATGGCCTGCGCCCTTCTCAATCTCAACAATTTGTTCAGTCTCGACAAAATTGGCAGAATGTCCATCCATATTCACTCCTCGTTTGTAGAAACGAACACCAGCTCTGAATAAGGAATAATTATGAAAACGGTTGGGATGAGATGAGGAACATTTATCACAAGTCTTCTAAGAGAGCGGAGCAACGACTGCTGCAGCACTTTTCACAAATTGATGTGAAAGTATTTTACCCCGACTATATCGACCACGCTGATAACAGTGGTGTGCTTTGTTTTGCACGAAAATGCCTTATTGGCATGTTATGCCCTCAGGGCATTTTTTAAAATTACACAGTTTTGAGGAATTTTCACGTCGTGTTAATGTGCTCAAAGGTTGTTGATACATATAAGGATCAATTCTAAAATTTGTGACGCCATATTCTATATGCAAATTTTCAAGTAATTGACCTTTCTAATCTTCAGACATTTTTCCTGAGAAATTTTTCCATTTTTGCACAAAATTTTATTACATTTCTAGAATCTCCGTCCCAAAATCTACATACAAGATTTTTTCAGACCAAAAAGTGGTATGCCCTAAGCCGCTAAATAGGTGAAGAAAAAACTTTGAAAAATTTCGGACACCGCGCATTTGCAAGTGCGCGAGGCAAGTGAACTTTCTTTTGTGTCTCTTCATTTCACAAGCTATTGCTTTCATAGCACACACCATTTGCCTCGCGCACTTGCAAATGCTCAGTGTCCGAAATTTTTCTTTTAAGTTTTTGCTTCACCTATATAGCGGCTTAGGGCCTACCACTGTTATGCATGAAAAAATCTTG